>JAVTVY010002226.1:0-34163 GCA_036873755.1 Hanleya hanleyi
ATCATGCCATCAGACGTCGGACCACGAACATTCTGATCCGAAAGCGAATCAACTTTCGTTGGTTATACATCTGATTGATATTCTATGTCATCAATTAAAAAAGACAGATCGTTCATGATACTTACTCATCTGAAGTCCGCCAGAAGTTTCGTTGCTCTTATCCAGTATTCCTAGACATTAAATGCCGGCTAAGTTAGTCGTCTGCATTTTCACAGCCGTCCACGCTGAAATGCTCAACGGACTGTTGATATCACGTGATCGCCTCTTGACTGGTTACATCCAATCAAAAAAGTTTTTACATCCCGTGTTCGGCGGCAATGCTTCATTGCACCAGTTGGGCCCCCAAGTCATCAGTACACCAATCATAATAGATGTCGATTTAATATTATCTTTTCAAGTCGTTTTATTTAAATATTCACAAATTGATTAGCTAAGGAAAACTATGTTGAGTGTCAAACTCTCACAATTAACTTATTAATTACCAGAACTAAGAATCCCCTAAGAATCCTATAATTAGTACTGGGGTGCAGAAACTTTTTTTTTGGGCTGGAAAATCATGAAATTTTATCAGGAAGGAGCCCAGACAACATGGGCTTCAAGATACGGTTGCACAGTTGACTAGATTTAATGTTTGCGACCGCACTGGTATCCATGCCGCAGTAACCTTGACCGTCTGACCTCATAATAAATAGGTTTCTTCCTTGCATCAGGAGTAAGGTATACTCAATCAATCCATAACATCGAGATATTTCACAAACAAATAACAACTGCCTTATGGGCTTCAATATATGACCATGCATGCCGAACTAATTATAACCCTTTCAAGTATACTGTATTAACTAACATTTGACCTTGATGAAATAAATCAAGGTCAGTCAACTGGAACAGGCTTCTAATTAATCACCAGTTGCATATGTACTGTAGTGTAAATTTGAAGAGCTGAGCCATGATCCCTTGAGATACTGCAATAACTGGAATTTGACCTTGCTAATATAGGTCAAGAACAATCAAATACCGACGGTCACGGATACGTAAAGGGGAACAACTTTGCTAACATACCGGTAGAGGGCGGAGTGCAGAGGGGGTCAGATTTATCTTGCAGCCATACGATAGCTTGCGACGCTACGAATATATACATTTTGATACATTTGTATTATGACGTTCTCTTGTGACGTTTATTATTTGGACCGCCAACAATGGTATCGCGAGTGGCGTCATCACAATATGGATTGTTGCAACGTCATAGCGAATGATCGACGTCACAGAAGAACATACCAGATTCTTCAATTCATTTGGACTAGAAATATATATCTTACATCATACAACAAGAGAGCCTCGTGTGTCTGTCAATATGTTAGGATAGTCACTCTGCAGTACATCTATTTTAATTTCATTTTGACCGCCCATTTATCGAACTGGAAACCGTTTTGCGTCAATTTCCTTTGATCCACCATGTTAATAATCTTCGATCTGACCCCCAAGCAGTCACGCCCTCTGCCGTGACGTTGGTAAAGTTGCTTCCCTTTGTACATCCGTGACCGTCGGTATTGGAAAGGCTTCCAGTCAATCACCAGTTGCATATGTAGTATGAATTTGGAGAGCCCAGATGTGAAACTTCAAAGGTTATTAATACTCAAATTTGACCTAGATAACCTAGGGCAGGTTTTTCAACTATTGATAACTGGAATAAATATGACAAATTTGGATCAAATTTTTCTACTATTCCAACATCATTGATTTTTTTATTTGCTCTCCGGGCACATCTGCAACTTTTGTGTGGCATTTTCACGTCCTGTCTAGCCTGCAACTTGAAGGTGTCTCAAAACAACCCACTAAAAACACAGTTTTTACTTATCACTAATGTTCCTAAGAATGTAACCCAAAATATAGATATTATGTATAGTGAAATCTATTCTGCAGTAGATTTCCGCAGTATGCTTGTCTATGAATGTGATATCTTTCAAGCTACATATCTGGTAGGACAAGAAGCCAAATTTGGAATTTTATTTGTGTTCTATATGCTAAGGAATATTGGTGGTGATTAAAAACCATGTTTTACTGTGTTCTGGTGAGATACCTGAAGTTGTGATTTACCCATTTGTTTTCTTTATTCTAAGGAATATTGGTGGTGACTAAAAACCATGTTTTACTGCATTCTGGTGAGATACCTGGAAGTTGGGATTTTCACTGGGTGTCAAAAATTGGTCCTCCTCAAAGCACATTCTCAACTGCTGAAATGAACATTCTCTACTTCCTTCGCATGTATGATTTGGTGAAATAATTAACACATTCAGATATATATTTAGAAGCAGAGAATAGAACTACTACCTAATCCAGGCCTTGAATTTGGAAAATTTGAGGGCAAGGCCAATTAGGTGAAATTCAGGGCACTATGGCCTGGCTGGCATAAAATTACTTGGAAATTAGCAGCGGGTATCAAGGCCAGCAGGTAGAGCATCCAAGGCAATGACCTTGGTGGTCTTGGTTAAATTCAAGGCCTGCTATACCAGGCTACAACACCACAATCACTTCTCACACACAAATGAAATATCGGCTTTCAAATAACAAAGACAAAACACATACAACAGCTATACTGTATTTTATCACATTTCGGAGTAAATTGTAGGGTTGGTTAATTAATCTAATGCATCCCACTGTATTGCAAGTCTCAGTTGGCCAAAGTTGCATATACTATTTAAGATTTCTCAAATACCAATGTTGTCAAGGATGCGCATGTCCATATACCAATACAGTCAAGGCTGCGCATGTCCGTATACCAATACAGTCAACGATGCGCATGCAACATCTGCAAGCAAAGGTTGTTTCAGACGAATTTGTCTGTGCGAGTACCGCAACTGGAAAACGTTGTTGTGTGGAAAATTGCTTTTTTTTTGCGATAAAGATAAGAAATAAATTATCATCGGAAGCTTTATACAAAACGTCAGAATGCCAGCTAAGAATTTCATCCAATTTATTGTTCATCGCAGAACAGATGAATAGGAATCAGCATTGCATGTCCAACTCATAATGTTTTCATAACGTTCAAAGTATATTTATGCCTATCTTTCTTTCAGATTGGTGATATATTTTAAACCAACGAGGAAAATGGCTCTTCAATGCGATAAATTTATTGGGCTCGTGACAGTATTCATCTTCTTGACAAAATACCAGCTTGTATACCCACACAAAAGTCTGGTATAACTTCCAATGTATCGAATTGGTATGAAGAAGCACTGACATCCATCTCAAAATGTGAAAATAACAAGTATCTGCATCTCAACTTGTATTAATTAATTCCATGTTTCTAAAATTTCACCAGAAATCGATAGACTGTACAGTCTACCACTAGCTCAGTGGATCCTCGAGATCATCTGCTTTGGCATACCGTATTGAGGATGGAAGTTTTCGAATGACCCCAATACTGAAATACATTATACTGTACATGGTACAAATGTATATCAGTAGGTCAAGGGACAATTATTTCAGGTTAAATGTTCATATAATCAATGTCTCTTCTTCTTCCTTTTGAAGGTCGGCGTCTTTGTGTCAACGTTATCTTTCCCATCCAATAAAATGTCAGCCTTCTTTCGACCACTTGGTTGTTGTTTCTTGAATGTTTCACTCTTGTTGATTGGAGCAATGATCGTCCCTAGTCTGGTGACCACTTTGGGCTTGGTTAGCCTTTTGAAGGCGGTCTCTGGGTTCCAGGTTTTACCGACAGGCGCTCGTACGCTCCTCTCAAACTGCTGAACGCTCGTGAATGGGAACGGCAGATTGCGAACCTGAACAGATGAAATAGATACAAGGTTAACAAGAGTGCAATAGGACAGTTCCGAGATGGAACTCTTCAACGACAAAAGGCATGAAATGACGTCATGGCCTATGTGATGTCACACCGATGTTAGGTAACAAACCATTTCTTAAGATTGGAAATGCTGTATTGTTTTATTCACATGCGATGATTTCTGTTTGCAAATGCCTATTTAACTCCGAGACAATAACATCTTCAAAGTTGTTTGGAATTTTAGTATTTTGAAAGCAAAAATGATAATTATTTTCCAGGTTTTCCAAAGTTAAACCATTACCTGGCTCCTAACCTTGACCCGACGTCACGTGGGCAATGATGTCATTTCGCGCCTTTCATGGCTAAAGAGTTCTATCTCGGGACTGTCCAATCCTTCAAAATATGCCTATGTGTGATAACATTCATCAGGGCTTAATGTTTATTCTATTTTATTTATGTCAAATCTAGTATATAATCTATAATGCTGAATACTACTAACTTTGTGTAGATCTTGTGCAGCACAGATATGTAACTCAAAAAAGAGCATTAGGAGTTCCAATATATGCCCTGAATTGCATATCCCTTGTTATATTGCAATAACTAGAATTTGACCTTGATGAAATAGGTCAACGTCATTCAAACTAGAAAGGTTTCTAGTCAATCATCAGTTGCATTTGTAGTATGAATATCAGAATTTGAAGAGCCTACATGCAATACTTCAAATGATATCACCAATACTAGAATTTGACTTTGATGAAATAGGTCGAGGTCAGTCATGTTCAATAGGCTTCAGACTCATTGCCAGTTGCATATGTTATATGAATCGGAAAGCCGGACATTAATACTTCAGGACATATTCTGTTAACATGCAAGATTCACAGACAGACAGATGGACAACTCAGTATCCTTTGACCAAACTGGCCGAGGGGTTAAAATCGATAACCTTCTTCTTCGCCTTCACAATCCACATCTTTGATCACTTCTTATAGCATAAACATAACAATTTTCAATGATTCACCAATTTTGCGGCCACAGTCACCTCGACTTTTGACATTTTGACCTCAAAATGAATAAGGTTCCTTCTTGCCCCATGGTTAATGGATACACCAAGTGTGCTACTAATCCATGAACTGAAACTGGAGATGTCGCACAGCTTATAAAAGTTAACAGATGGACTGACAGACGGATACGAATCGTGATCACAATATATGACCTTGTCTATCAATGGGCATATAACATCATATTTTTTCCACGAAAGCAAGAAAGAAATGCATCATTGATAAAGCCCACCTGATGTTTGGCAATAGCATCATCTTTCTGTTCACTGATGATCACATTTCCCAACATACGATCCTTCCTGGGTGGACCTACAGGGGCCTTGATCAGAAATCTGTCAAATACAAGAACACTTGATTTCTTAAACTTCTCTCAAATTGCTCTGAGAATAGAGAGAGAGGATAAAACCTGAAAGGTGAAATGCAAAGGTCGCAACTTTCGACCATATTTTGAGTGAGAGTACGACAGACATTTTGAATGTGGGTCGTACAACGGTTTCGCCAAACCGCAAGTGTTGGATTGGTTATTGGTTTTCATTATCTCATCCATAATCGACAGCTGCAGGACATATTTTGTTGATGTGGAAACACTTGTTTTAATAAATATTAGAATTCCTTTGCATTTCACTTTCAACAAAGAATAGAGATAATTAGCTCAACCAAGAAAGAATATTCAGCCTACAGTAAATTCTCTAATAATTCGATCACCTATTAAAATTCAATCACCCCAAATTTTGTGGGCAAAATGTTGTCATTCTAATATATTTGACCACCCTATAAAATCATTAAAATGAGATTATCTGCATAATTTTGGATCATTTTGTTAACTTCACGTTTTAATAAATTTGATCAGCCCCTGATTTTATGGTGAGAAATTTCACTTCCTTTGACGGAATTATTAGAGAAATTACCTATATAAAATTGGTATGGCACAAAAGCTGTTGTGCTCATCGCCCACTAAAATATGTTTTTATTTTAAGCTGTCAATACCGTTTTCTCTTCTTCCTGGAAGGTATAAGCCCTGTACCGCCCCATTCACCCCAGCCTGGTAATGTCAGGTCAATGTCCTTAGGCTTCTGTCGTCCGATCACCTCCTCCTTCTCCTGTGTGAACTCCTCAATGATATCATCATCAGCGAAAGCTTGGGCAATCGTCATTCTCTGTGTATCTTCCTCACCCGTCGGCTCATTCCCCTCCCCCACCACTAGGTCTGGCGTCTCTGACGACTTTATCTTTGTCTCCAACTTGAACAGCTTTCTAGGATCCACGAATACTTCCTCACTTTTAGCCTGTGGTGTTTCATTCTGTCGCTCCTTACTTTTACTTTTCCGAGATTTTGAGTGCCTACTACTCCGAGACGTATCTGAAATTTCGTCATTCTCTGGCCAATCAATGTCAAAGTCCTCTAACTTATTCCTCATCGTCAATGTTTCATTGGTCAGAATGTCTTCACTCTCATCAATCAGCTCATGCGCTTCACTATCTGTCTTATCTTCATATTTTGCACTTTTAGAAGACTTTGCTGACTTGGTAACTTTTTTTTTCTTCGACCTCTTCACAATCTTACTCTCCAAGTTATCAAAAAGATCATCTATTTCTGTCGAGTCATTTTTAGATTCACCAACCTTTTTTCTTTTAACTTTTGAACTTGATTTCCCAACTTTATTCTTTTGGACGCTAACTTCGACATTTTTGATTGCATCAGTAGAGGCGGATATTTGTGAAGTTTCCAATGCAACTTCAGTATGATTATCTCCACTGATTTCATTATCTATTGGTTGTAAAATGATTTGACTGGACTCGTTACGCTGTTTTTCTACTTCTGATAAAGTAATATTCATTTCAGCTACAACTTCAGGATTCTTTATCTTAATTTTCTTTCTTGGTTTCAAAGTCATCCAAGGGTTGTCTCCCTTGGTTCCAGCACTCTCCACCATTTGTGATTCGTCCTCGCTGTCCATACTGACTCCACTCTCAGCCTCACTCTCACTGTCCACCTTCGTCTTCTGTGTTAGTTCCCTGCTTTTCTGGTACATATCTTGTACAGCTTGACGGGCCTGCCGTGAAAGAAGAAAATTATATTTTAGCGGATACGTTTAAATTCTGACAACTATGTTTCTCGAATAATCCATTAAAATGTAAACCATGTAGAAAATCTGTAAAGTAGAACAGTTTCTTAGGTTTCAGAGAAATACAGAGCTTTTTTTAAAAATGCCAGGCTAAACGAATCAAGTGAAACTTCCAATGCGAAACCAATTAACACAAGGGTCTGTTATACTTGTCACTGCAATGAGAAGTTTTGTTAACTATTATGGTTGCAGACCATTCTCTGTAAAGCCAGGTGCAGACCGTCACATTTTTGTCGCAAGCCAATAGATAACAGATACGCCATGAAGTGCTGGTCACACAGATCTCACACAAAATCTATCACCTTGGCATGCGATTTGTCAAACTGGTCATGTGTCATGTTTGTGGTAGCTGCCATCTTGATATCATGTGACAACCTATCATGTGACAAGAATCTGAGTGCAGATTGGCTTATAAAATACATGATATCAAATTCAGTCATGATTTGGTTCAGACACTTGTGACCATTTACAATCCATCAAGAGTTCTTCCATAATCAGGAGTTATCAAACAGGATGACTTTGTAACCATGGTTTACTCTCCAATAATTCAATCACAGGAAGTGAAATTTCCCAACATAAAAAGGGGGTGATCAAATTTATTAGAACTTGAAATTGACAAAATGATGCAGATAGTCCATTATTTCTTTGTAAATCTTAATGACTTTTTAGGATGATCAAATATATTTGGACTGATTAAATTTTATTCACAAAGTTGGGAGCGAGTGAATTTTAATAGGGTGACTTTGTTTATTGGCCCTTACATGAAAGATGGATTCAAGTAGGTCAGATATATTCACCTTATCTTGGTACTTGGAATACATCTTTTGCTTCTGTGTGAATTTACTACCTCCCCTGTGCTTCAGATTCATCCTCTCCTGGAAAGTAAGGTAAAAAAGCTCAACATACACTCAGAATCAACATGAAACAATAATGATTGACTTGTAAACAGACTTTTTGAAAATTTACCATGTAACACCAGTTAGAAATATTCTTCCATGTAGTAGCATAAACAGAAACAAAAAATTAAATGAAAACACTAGTGGTTGAAGTCGTTGAAAATAATGATTTGGCTTGGAAATACTAGTGTAACGTTCAGTACCCAGAATGGAAAGCAATCCCAAGCGAGCTCCTGTGGCAATGTCTCCACAATTACCAAATTGTCCTGAATGGAAAATCTGGTGAATCGGGGGGTAAAAAACAATCCCGAGCAACAACTTGAGGCGGGATATCCACATACCATTTGAAAAGAATCCATTCAGTTTTTCAGAAGTTATTGTTCAAAAACTAAGTCGGACGGATGCACAAATGGATGGACAGATGGATGTTGCCCATCGGGCATCGTGGGACAATGACCCAGAAATCTATGTGTGAAGCTCATAGCGGGTCACACATCAGTGCGCAGGTCAATCAGTATTATTTCAGATTTATATCACAAGGGAGTGAGTGAATATGATTTAACATCGCTTTAAACACTATTTCAGTCATATCACGACATTGGTTCTTACTCCTTTTCACACCCGAAAACCACACGGGTAGGGTCTTATTCCTTTTAACACTCGAGACCCCATGGGTGGGGTCCTATTCCTTTTCACACCCAGGATCCCCACGGGTGCCCCAGTTACGACAAGCTCTCTGAGGAGCTGAGACCTATTCTTACAAAGACCTGGAGTGTGCAAAACGACACCCCAGGTCAATCCACGAGAGCCTCACAGGGCGATTTATATCACAAAATTCAGATTGTCCCACTTATCAGGTCTGATTCCACCCATGATAGCTATGAGACATGCAGATTGGATGTAAAAATTCTAGCCACATATCTCTTTCTTGACATACTTCAATTCTGGCTCGGTCCAACTGTTTCATCTTTTCCATATACGCCTCTGGGTCATGTTTTTGTAACTCCTCTACTGCTCTCAGTTCCTCTTTCTGTTTTGTTTTTCTCATGTGTCTGTGATAGCTGTATTACAACACAACAGAAGACCACATATTGTAAAAGACTGGATCCAACCACTGTTAATTAATGTAATTGTTAGGGAAAATGAAGGCCTAATGAAATGCTTGAGACAGGAATGTGACATGGTGTCACAAGGGAGGTAATTATGCAAAAAAACAAATGGACAATATACTGTCCAGTTTTTTCATCAATGAAAACTTAGTTATGATTTCAACAATGGGAATGAAGCTCCTACCGTGAGGTCGCAATATGGCAGTAGAGTGAAACTGTTTCAACTGTTGCAAATAAAGGTGAAAAACGTGTCAATCATTCAGGCTAGCCATGCCTTCAAATCGAAGCTTCACACCACGAAATCCATCTAAACGTCCAGTCCCTATTTAAATTTTTTTTTTTTTAAATAATTTTTCAATTCTGTATTATAGGGAGGGAATTTGGCTTAATGTCACACTCAAGTTTGTTTCACTCATATGGTGACAGTCAGTTTGGTTGGTGGAGGAAGCCGGAGTACCCGGAGAGAACCACTGCCATTCAGCAAGTAACTGACAAACTTTCACACATGGACCAGCTGGGGTCGAACCCGTGCCGATTCGGCGGTTTGAGGCTAGCGGTCACCAGCACCTTAGACCACTCAGCCACCGAGGGCCCCCATCTGTATTATATATTTTATAAAACGCCATTGTACCATTGGTAAATAGGACATATGAAATAAGAGACTCGTCCAGTCTAACATTGTGGGAAAGCGAATACAGCAAATCAAACATTCCAAACTTCAAACCTTTTACTCTTGATCCTTTTCTGCCATCGTGCTTTTGCCTCTTTGTAGGATAACAACGCTCTGTATTTTTGCAGTTCTGCTCGCCTCTCTTTAGCCTGAAACCAAGAAGACATCCGAGATTTATATCAGTATCAGTGTTAAATATTTTCATATGAAATACATCAATAACATTTTGATCCCATGTTCTGGAGACAATTCTGAATTGATGTAATTTGAATGCCATTTTTTTCCCTGACCTCAATATGAACATGGACTTGTACTTCTGTAATCTCTATATGAGAGTATCTTGTAAACAAGAATTAAAGTCCCTGGGGGGGGGGGGCCGAAATGGTCAAACTTTCTGCTTTATCTCCAGAACGACAAAAAATGGAGAGCTGAAACTCCGTGACTTTATAGTTTATCATATTGGGATCATTTTGAGCCTAGTTGCATAACCCCCCGAGCAGAGGATCATGGGAAAATTGAAGATGGCAGCCACGTGGGGTACCAGAAAAGTGATGTTTCTTCAAAATGTCTGCTTTTCCGCGATGAAAAATAAGCAAAAACTATTTTATTTCACATCAGATTAATATTTACTAATTTATCATACGGTTTTCGTGGAGAAATTGCATAAATAAAAAATTTGCAAAATTTGACTGAAAAAATGCTGTTTTTGAAAATGACTGTCACTGTGACGTCATCAAAGTGGCCATCTTGGATTTTTTTTTTACATTTTCTGGTGGAGCTTGACCCAAGGGTATAGTGTGGTAATTTTCAGCCCCCTAGCACAAAGGGTAAGAAAAACAAGAGTTCAATTGAACCCAAAATACGCCCGTAAAAAAATACAGTCGATAAACAACACAAGGGCCTGGAGCGGTATTTGTAGGAGAAAGTAAAACTCCAGTTACTCTTACTCTGCGGGGGTGCATATTCACCCACCCCCGGTTATGCGCTTATGTATGTATCAGTAACTTTAAAACAAAATTTTTGTTAGCATAAGCTGCAAAATTAAGCTCATCAGCCTGATGAATTGGGCCGAAATGACAGTAGGTGCCGAATACAAGGATTTCAGACTAAAATCAAGGGGAGTAACTCAAGAACCTGTTGAATCAACTCGAAAAAAGTTCGTGCACATGTGCACGGCACCAATCATGTGCACCTAATTTCAAAAGAATGCAATGAAACCCCTAGGACAAGTTTCGTTGACGAGGACTGTAGGTGCCAAATAAAAGTTTCCCAGACTAAAATCAAGGGCAGGTAACTCAAGAAAGCTTTGAATTGGTTCGAAAAGTTTATGCGCATCTACACATGATACTGATCATGTGCACCAAATTTCAGAAGAATCCATTGAAAACTCTGGGACGAGTTGCGTTGACGAAGACAGTAGGTGCCAAATACAAGGATTTAAAAGTTTTCCAGACTAAAATCAAGGGCAGATAACTCAAGAAAGCTTTGAATTGGTTCGAAAAGTTTATGCGCATCTACACATGATACTGATCATGTGTACCAAATTTCAGAAGAATCCATTGAAAACTCTGGGACGTGTTGCGTTGACGAAGACAGTAGGTGCCAAATACAAGGATTTCAGACCAAAATCAAGGGGAGTAACCCAAGAAAACGTCAAATCGGGCCGAAAAAAGTTTGTGCACATCTACACATGGTACCGATCAGGTGTACCAAATTTACAAGGATTTCAGACCAAAATCCAAGAAAACGTGAAAAAAAAGTTTGTGCACATGGTACCGATCAGGTGTACCAAATTTCAGAAGAATCCACTGAAAACTGTAGGACGAGTTGCGTTGACGAGAAAAAGTTACCGGACGGACAGGCGGACGGACGACACCATACCATAATATGTCCCGTCAAATTTGACGGGCGTATAATAATTTCACCCCCCCCCCCCTCCGCCACAACACGTCCCAAAAAGCCCAGGCCAGATAGGGTTAAGTCACTTAACCCATTGACTTAACCCATTTGTACAATGGCAATAGAGTTAGAGAAGCTGTTAAATTTCCATATGCTCTAATAAAAGTTTGCTTTCATTTTTATAACAACGGGGTGAAAAATGTTGTTAAATTGGACATGCATAATCGCACCTCCTCCAGACTCATGGCCTTCAGTGCTCGTTCCTCTGCAGGGGTCAGGGTCTGTGTTTTGTCCATGACACTCTCACTGCCATGTAACAGCGCTGCCACCTCCTTCTCTAGCGGGGTCCGAGCCTATGCAAGGGAGACAACAAATGGTCAGATATAGAAATATGCAACAATGTTCCATTTAACAACTGTTACAATGTGCACTGAGATTCAACAGCTGAGTTTTGATTTGTTTTATCAATGATTGAGCATTTCTGCTTAGCAGCTTCAGATTGACTGAAAATATACAGAGATATCGTAGTTGACTAAAATAGTTTTATAGGCAATCACGCAAATATGATCAAATACTAATATACACATCTGCTATAAAACCACAAAGGTATGTGCCCATGAAGAATGAAATAAGAGGTGCACAGAAATTCGATGCAAAGCTAGAATGAGTAACGTATTATCGGTTTGAGTTTACCTGAAAACGCTTTATGAAGTCATCTGTAGTTGTGAGCACTCTTAAGTCTGGCTGTTGCAGAGGAAATCGTAGCTGTTCCGCCTAGTCAACAAAATATACATTTTTTTATATTAATGACACAAGATCAGATCAATTAAAAAACTTATCACATTCACCTAATTCATATATCTTATATCATTGTGTACAGTTGATCTTGTGTGAGACAAGTTAAATGGCAAATTTTCTCTTACACAAGAATAAGTGAATATGATAGTCAGAACGTTGATAAGTTTTGTTTACATGTTGTAAACAATAAACTAAACATCTTAAAGGTGAAATGCGAATATTTGATATACATCGAATGATAGAAATTCCAGTCTGTCGACTTCGCTTGTTATAATTTGAATTATTTTGCCTACTATAATCTTTAAAAAGTTGGTACCCCAAGCAGATTTGTAAACCGCCATAGCTTAAATTTCCTTGATTGTGACGTTGCATCAGACCAGCTGCCCAGAAACTGAACGTTATAACTATTGACATTCGGACAGGCGAGCTGATGTTTTCAAAAGCTACTAGGAGATGAAATACCCCAAATAAAACCAAACGAAGTAGATAGGCAGATACTTCCATCATTTACCAGCCCAGGAAGTGTACAAGAAAAATACGAAAACCTCTGCATTTCACCTTTAAAGGTGAACTGCAAAGATTTTACAATTTACCAGAATTCATGTTAATTCCACAGTATCGGTGAGAGAAACTAAATGTGGCCTGATTTTCGAAAAGAAAAAATTGTTACTCCCTGATTTGGCACTGGATCTGACACCATTGTGCTCCATAAAGTGCTGATGGAAGGACATGCATATTTTGAAAAACCTTTCTATCCATCGCAGTTAAGTATTACTATATCTTATAACACAAAAAAAACCCGACTTTGGGGCTTTTCAGACACCATTCTAGTTCACCTTTAAGAAAACCTCTACGTCTTACTTTACGATTCTTTTCCACAATGGGGTCCCACTTGGACACCTCCTTGGTGATGGTCTCGTATGCTAGACTTCTCTGAATCTGTTAAACATCGAAAACAATGATGAGAACATGGTCACACACACACAGCAATGATTCATACAGGATACAGGTATATCCTTTTATGATAATTTAGATAATCAGTCATCCAAGTAACTTCATTTCATATGCCACTCTAAGCATATATGAAATAACCTTGGTATGTTAGCCCACTAATTTTCTTCAAAGGGGATTTGTAAATTTATAAAAAGACATGAAACATCACTGATCTTGAAACCATTTGAATTTAAATTTAAGACAAAATTTAGGTGCACAGAATTTAGGTGTGGACGGCACCCCTAGTGATCCAGCTACTGGGGGATTATGTCACCTTTCAGATCTACAGTCCGCTGGTTCAGATTGGTTTGAGATGAATGCACACCATAAATTTTGAAGAATTTAGGAGCGAATGAAATAAAGCTTCACAAATCACCGCAGTGTCAGTTCTTATTTTCTTTTTTTTTCTTACTTGTTTATTTTTTATAGTTCTTTTTTCCACACATTTCTCACTCAGAGTTTCGCCCACATAACATTCTTCAACATAGAGATTAATTTTATTCAGCTTAGGTGGTCCCATGGGTTTGAATCATTAGGCATAGAAAAACTCGCGCAAGAAAACATGAAACTGATCTACTGTAATTTCAAGTATGTTTAAGCACTATTTAAAGTATAGTATCGCTCAGTCTCATCACTAATGTGCACAGTTCGCAGATTGTAAGTGAGTGAGTGAGTGAGTGAATAGAATGTAACATTGTTTTCAACAATATTTCAGCGATATCGCGACAAACCAACTAAGCACCACTCAGCCAAGTTGTGTTCCTACTACTTCAAAGAAGAAATCTTTGAAGCAGCATGGAAACAGATACCCTCCATCCACCCTATGAAACACTGAGGACAGCATACAAGACACAGACAGGATGCTTTACATGGTGCAAAAAAGACAAGTGATATTACAGTGCTAGACATCACATCACATAGTTCCTGTTGCTTCTCAGCAAAATGCATTGAAGCAACAGATACTCGAAGATTAAATGATGGCCCCTTAAAATTCAATGTTACCAGAAAATTAACGCAGCAAGGAAGCAATCAGAGATTGCTCAATTGTATGCCCCCCTTCCGCTTTAATCCGACACTGCTCCACCATTGTTCTGTTCTGTATTGGTCTGTGGAGGCCTAATTTGGCTAAATTATAAAAATTCTGTTTCAGTCACTTTTTTCGGCATGCCTCGCATAATATATGTACATATTCCGCCAGGGGCTTTCGTCAAATGTGACCTGGTTATGAGACCTACATTCCTTGGGAGTATACTGTGGTGAAATTATGAAGCGATCGTGAACTTTGAATTTTGCATCCAATTCACTCTTTTAGGGGCAATTTCATACTTCAGGACCTATGTGATCTACTTTGGCATGTGCTTTGGACAAATAAATATATCCCTCATTTATGGTTTGATGGTTTGATGAACAAAGGGTAACTCTTGAAAATATAACCGAAAGCAGAGAAACTTCATGCTGCACAACTATGGGGTACTGACCACATATCATGCAAATTCCATAATTGTCCATACAATATTAACCGAGATCCAGCCCGGACAAGTCCCAATTCACAAAGATTTCAAGAACAAAAGGGCCATAACTCTTGAAAATATATGCGAAACGGGGAGAAACATTACGCTGCACAACTACAGGGCACTCTCCACATATCCTGCAAATTTCATAATTGTCCATACAATATTAACCAAGATCCAGCCCGGACAAGTCCCATTCACAGAGATTTCAGAAAAAGGGCCATAACTCTTGAAAATGATACCGGAACTCGGAAAAAACTCGACGCTGCACAACTATGAGCCACTGGCCACATTCCATGCAAGTTTCAATCCTGTCCATCAATTATTAACCGAGATATCGCGCGGACAAGAAATTCGGACGGACAGACGGACGGACAGACGGATGGACAGACGGACAGACAGACGGACGGACAAAGCGATCGCTATATGCCCCCCCTCTAGTTAGAGGGGGGGCATAATCAGCAAGTGTCAAGTTTCCAACGCCACAATTGTTTCCAATTCTATATTAATAAAAATGTTCTTTAGATCCAGTTGTGATGTTTGTAAAATAAATTAAACAATTTGAGAACATTGGAATTCCATCTGTGGCGATAGACAAAGAGTGACCGCCAACTCTGCTGCCATGCTTGTTGTGGCAAGTCGAGAACCTCCTTTTTACTCATTCGTCTAACATGTGCACTAAGGTTCCCGATCTAGTTGATTGGCTATTTTTAGCTTTGTGAGAATTAATTTTGACATCATCGACAACAGCAAAAATGCTTCGGAAATTGAGTTTTTGTGAAAATGTTTAGTTTTTCCCTTCTAAATTGTATACTTTATGTTTTTTACGATCAGTTTTCAATATTTGTGATATTCATACCATTGTTAGTTACGTTAGTAAAATTCGACGACTATGAATCCTGGTCAACACTGGTCAACACGTGCGAATCAGCAATGCATGTGATAACAATTTTATTACAAACGGGATCTACTAAAAATCTGTGTTGATTGAATTATTACAACGTCCCTTCGTATTTTTCTCCAAAACTCATGGGTGATCGATCCCGATAGGGTAATCGATTTATTAGAGGAATTACCATAGATAGAAATTTACTGGAACATGGACTGAACAAAATGCCCCTGAAATTCCATGCTTTTTTTACTGGAATCGGTCCAACTTACTCTCTCATGTTCAGGTTTCGGCAGTGGTGTAGCAACCACTTTGGACTTCTTTTGTACCGAGCGTATCTGTTTCTTGAGATTGCCATGACTCGTCGTTTCACGTAGTGTTCCCACCAGCTCATGGAGCTTCACTTTTCCTGGACCTGAAGTGAAAATGTCTGATGGTGAAAGCAGGTCTTCGCAGAAGCAAGACTCGGTGGACACTGGTGACTATGTATCTATTGTTCCAATAACATCCTTTGCACATAATTGAATACCTTATTTCTTCTAACTTTTCGAACAGCATTTTTAGACTTTAAAGTAGAATAAAAACATCTTTATGACAATTGAGGCTAACTATTTTGACATGGATATGTTATTTAACCCAAAAATTGAAAATCTAGCAAGTGAAATTTGTAGAATGTTAGCAGAATTTCTCTCTGCAGATGCAAGTTTTGCTGTCTGAATAACTACAAGAAATAGGATACTTACTGTTAGAGTGGTTTAATAATTAGAGAATGGACCATTCCAGTTGTTCATAATATATGAACCACAATTTCATGAAGATGTCCAGATATTATTTGCTATTCCTATATTATTATATTCCTCAAAAACACAGTAGATACATCCACTAATATACTATGTCTGATAAAAGTTTTAAAACAGCCATGCAGTAACACATGCAGTATGTACCTCCAGTTGCAGAAAAGTTGAACTCTGATATTTGGCTAGCCAGAACTGTTCGTTGAGAAAGGCGGCTTCTGGAATGAAAATCAATAATCCTTATAATACACATTTATCATTAGAATCAATGGTGGCAAAACAAACTTTTCAAAAGTAATTAAATACATAAAGTAATACCTATGAAAGTGGATTATCATCTGAGAAGGAACGGGTTCCATTGCGATATTAAACATGGACGAAGTAATTTGCTGATCAAATTCAAATCTTCTAACAATAATCAACAATCAAATTATTTTCCCTTATTTCCAACCCTGAGCTTACAACAGTTAACAGACGAGCAGAAATCATGATCGAAATATACAAGTACTACCTTGTTTATTTACGGGTGTATAAAAACCTTACAGGAAGTAGAATAATTCCCATGCACATGTTTACATGGTCAGGTGACCACGTACATATCAAACTTCGATGAAATCTCTAAGAGTAGTGTTCACAAGAATATGTTCAATGCTTACGGGAAATAACTGGCAATAAATGGTGCAGAAAGTTGAAAAAATCACCTGCACATCTTCACATGGTAATGATAATGCATGCCAAGTTTCAAAAGAATTGAGCGAAAACTGTAGGACTAGTTGCGTTCAAGAGAAATGCAAACCGACGGACAGACAGATGGACAACAACATAAAACAATACGTCTCATCAAACTGACAGGCGTACATAAAACTGAATCAACCGAGATATAGAATAAAACAATGTTACATTTGCTTTCCATCAAGGGAAGAAATGGCATCCAACAACTTGGCATTTTTTCTCTCGTCTGTTTCCACACCCTGTATAAAATAGAATAATCATTTTAATGGTGAACTGCCAAGGTTTTTCCATTTACTATATTTTGTTTTCATGTATCCAGGTCACATCCTTCCTTGGTGAGAGAAGTTATCTGGAAAGTTAGTTTCGTTTTTGAGAGAAGTATACACGTATGTTAAATGTTTTTCTGACACTTATAATGAAATTCAGACAATTTCAGATACTGTTCTCGGTCAAGGGAGACAGCTTAGCTAAAAAACTTTGCCAAAAAAGTGACGCATGATTCAAAACAACATGCAAACTGACCAGAAACAAAATAGTTTCTCTTGGTCTAAGTTGTGGTCACAATTATAGCTGGGATCCATACAACATATCTTCAGAAGTAAACAATAAAATATGAAAACAAAACAAACCTCATCTTCACTTGCGCTGATGTCTTCCATGCTAGTCAAAGCTATCTCGTCCATCACGCTGTGAATAGATGCAAAAATAGAGATGATTAAGTCATTGTACAAGCCTAACATATCGTATAAATATGCTGATATTCAATAGTTGACATAATCCGCATATTAAAAGAAGTGCTGCCAGTCACTGGGGATACAGAAATGACAATTTGGTTTTTTGGTGAGGTAATAAGCAGCAGGAGACAGTCCTGGTTATAGTGACAACTTTTAGAAAATATAAGGTTATGGGGTGGGAAAATGCTGTATGCAGTTTGAAGAGAGAGGGCGAGGCAAAATAAAGGCCCTAGTTGTTGGATAGAAGAAGCATCAACCGTGGAAAGTGTGGACTGCACCGTGAAGAATCGCCCTGTACCATGCATTCATTCATTCATTCACTTTGGTGAGCACATTCTGTTGGGTAGTGGTGGCTGGGTTTGTCTAGTCTGGCTTGGGTCAGTGAGTAACAGGACTCATTTACGGCAAAAAAAATTGGCAAAAACTGGTAGGTCAATGTTTCTGTTATTTGCACCATTTGGCTGCTCGACATGGAAGACGAAACAATGTATTTCACTGAAATTGCAGATGGGTCGAATAGGACTAATTTTTCTACTTTTGAGGTTTTCCAGGAAAATTGAAGCAAGCTTACAGGGGTTTGCAAGAGTTTCATTTTTTTTACCACATTAATGGGCAGAATTCGATACACTTACAGCAGAAAAAATTCCAGAAGTTTTTCAGGACTTTCCAGGTCAATAGTTTTAATTTTCCAGGAGTATTTAGTACAATAACTCGCAACAAAGATGAGCAAAGTAACTAAGTTCAGGAACAAATATTGGCACAGCAATGCGGGACTTCAGATCACTGGTTCTCCCGGAAGACGAGAGTGTGGTTCTTCCATGAATTTAAAAAAGAAAAAAACCCCAAAAAACAACAACTTATTTTTAAGCATTTTCCAGGACTTTTCAGGTTAGCAATTAAATTCCAGGAATATTAAGGCCCAGTGCAACAAGAATCCACCTTCGTCCATCTAAAACTGATTTACATGTAATTTCTTCAGCTCAGCCAGTACAGGTTCATTCACCATGCTCATTCACAATCATGATGAGATAAATTAGCCTGGCTACCTATCCATTATCCCCATTGGTTTTCATTGTCCATGTTGTGAGGGGATAATTTACATATAAATGAGGTTTAGTCTTGTAATCTTTGTGGACTGGGTAACTTGAAGTTGTACAGGAAGGTATACTAATTGTAGGACTAATGTATATAATGGCCGTTTTCTGTCACAGTAAAGGAGAATTATTATTTCAAGAGAACTGTACAGTTATATCAGCTAAGATGGTCTTTTTGATACCATAACATATTAAAATGAATGGCGATACAGTGTCTCTATCATATCCTACCAAGTAAAACAGGTAAGATTTGATAGCTTGTGCTTAGCTACAACATGTAACCTAGTGATGACGTTTATATATTGACCTTATATTGTCACTAGGTTACAAGCCACTCCATACCACATTTGTCTTTTATTTTCCGTATGGTATAAAGAATCAAGTTACGGCCACATACCTATCATTTCTTGGTAGATGGTATCATTTCGAATAGCGGTGACACACTGCCCGCAAAATCCGCTACCGATTTCATCGCATTTCAGCCAGTTTTTCCAGCAGCTCCCGCTTCGATCTGCAATTTGTCTTCCATGTTTCTTTTCGAAATGAACTGCGCATGCGCCAATGCCGTGACCTTTGTAAAACTTTCTCACTGTTTTAGGAGATGTGAGAGATTTTAACGACACTCTATTGTAGCCCTTATGTCCCTTGACAAAGGCTTTGTTACAATTAATGCAATTATCCATGCTTAACTTTGACAAGTTAAAAATCGTCTGCTACCACGCTTTCCGGTTTTACAAAGGTCACGGCATTGGCGCATGCGCAGAAGCGGGAGCTGCTGGAAAAACTGGTTGAAATGCGATGAAATCGGCAGCGGATTTTGCGGGCAGTGTGTCACCGCTATTCGAAATGATACCATCTACCAAGAAATGATAGGTATGTGGCCGTAACTTGATTCTTTATACCATACGGAAAATAAAAGACAAATGTGGTATGGAGTGGCTTGTAACCTAGTGACAATATAAGGTCAATATATAAACGTCATCACTAGGTTACATGTTGTAGCTAGCTTGTGCTCTGCTGAGAAATTTTGAAGCAGTTTTCAGCCACAGTTTTTTCACTGCTCTTTAGTTTAAGGACTTTGCAGGAGGCGTATGAACCCGATCTGCCTTGGAATATAGGTACAAACATTCTCTTTAAGATGATATATGGATTAACAGGTTTGTGTTAAAGATTATTTGACTATTGGTGCAGAGGGGACCCCTTTGTTTATTTCCAGCTGATTCGGATAACTTCAGCATGTTCAGAGTGCATCCCATGTCGCCACTGACAGAAACTGGGCCATTCATAATCAGTGCCCCAGAACTGGACTGTAGATATGAAAGATTAGACGGGTACTTCGCTTTAACGTAAATAATGAACAAGTAATTGTTTGCGGCATCAAAGTTGATTGCCATGTAAAAACAGTGTTGAAGTTACCGTCTCCCTTCCACGCATAAAACGAAATCAACACGGGTTCAAGCGACTTTCGACGAAATCCACATGGTGTACTAGAATACTTTACGGTAGTCGTAATATCTCGACGTGAAAGGGACCGTTTCCACTTTTCAACTGGCGATCATTGAACAATCATTGGTATAGTATATTTTTATGTTTCTATACGTATACATGTATGAAAATAAAGTGAAGTAAAGTAAAGATAGGATTTTTGGTGCCTTATTATGTTTTGTCGAATGAATTGCACCAAGGCTATAGTTATATATTTTCAAGAAAGTTGTTAATTCGGGGAATTAGAATTTTGCCATACTCTGTTACTATCATTGGGTTATTTGGATCATGGAGATAAAATATTTTACCTCCATGTTTGGATTCAAATGAAGCTTTTTGTGAAATTTTCGTACTCTTCATGGTAAAACGTTTTACGGGGGAGGGTTATCGTCAACTAAGACGCAGTTGACGATACTCCCAAGGTAATTAGGTTGGCAACAAGTTGAACAACCTGTGAAGAAAACGAACAAACACTACTGAGGATTGAATGATAACCTATTTGCTTCTTTTCAGGACAAGAGTGTAAAGAATGTTAATTGCTTGACCAGTCGATCACTATGAGTTGGTCAACAGAATGAAATGGCTGATGCAGTCATATCATATATGCCTTTGGATATCCTGTATGGCAGCCCATTTTAAAAGCACAGTTTCGGCGTGGAGAACTATTTTTGCATCACTTTCTTTTTACCAACCCTATATAGTTAATTATGTATATTTATATTGAGTGAATAATTGTTTGATTTTGGAAGCATGTTAGGCATCTCGAAACGTTAATAATGCGCTAAAGAAGAAAAAGTCGCATGTTTTAAGCCTCACATCAGTAGTATATATTGCGTAGAAACCCCATTATTGACCTTTGACCTCTGAGGCAGGCTGCAAATAGCCTGTTCAAACGCTGGCCCTATTATGTTACAATTATATACCAGGCTAGGCGGCAGATGATGACGTCACCATATGACATATGTAGGCTTATTGTCTTGGTGAGAAATATACCGCATAACGTCGGGCATTACAGGTTAGATTTTCTGGGTATGCTTGCAAGTTGCATTTTCCACGTTTATCCCATATTGAGGCGTTTGCTCCATCAGACGCATTCGATGCTCATCCGTCAACATTAGATGAGTTACTTATTGGAGCTGATCTGTCATCACAGCTTCCGAGCTAGCGTATCTAATTCCGTGTGGGCCGTGTGGTTACGTAATAAATTACATATGAACATCTGGAATAAAAGCGCGGCTGAGATTCCAGTGCTACGTCTAAGATTCCTCCATATTCCAGTCTGAATATGAGGGATCGAGGGAGGCTTTTCTGTGAAGTCATGGTTGCTTTTTAGTCGCCAGACGTCAAATTATCCCACCTCTTACATATCTCAACAATCATGTAGGAGAATAGCGTGATTGATTGACACCATTGTGTCATGAGCAGCTATAGACCTGGAATTGTGGGGCCATACATGAAGATGTTAAAAACAGGAATTGTCCCTAGAACTTTTCAAGGTGAATAAATGTATGCTGATGTTAAAAAAGGCAAAGGTCCTGAAACTTTTTCCCGGTGCAGTCATTGAGTGCATGTACGTGGTACCGCTCCAGAGTCGCAGAGGGTATGCCATACAGATGTGCAGAAGTACCGATTGAAATTGCCATACTAAAAACACAACTATTCTGACTAGTCAAATGTGGGTATCGGTTTAAACCACTCGTACTAAAACGACCGCGGACGCTCCAGACTCTGTCTCCATGTTGCGATTATGGATCAAATCATCAGACCCGTATCAGACGTGCCAACGCAAAAATTCCCATATCTCTAACACAATTTGCAATTCGAACAAATAAGCCACATCGTAATCCCAGAAATAGTGTCAGGCACGAGACTGAAGGGCAGGTTCACGCACATGCGGGGTTTTTTTCACGAGAGCCAGCAACGCCGCCATCTCGGGACGCTTACTTGCGCTA
Organism: Hanleya hanleyi; assembly: GCA_036873755.1. Lineage (NCBI taxonomy): Eukaryota > Metazoa > Mollusca > Polyplacophora > Lepidopleurida > Hanleyidae > Hanleya > Hanleya hanleyi. The sequence continues at coordinate 22,525 of JAVTVY010002226.1, forward strand.
AAATGCTAAAATTATTCGAACAACTTTTTTGTGCGAACTGTTGAACCGGCGCTCAGACAAAATATCCTGGCATTGCTGGCTCTCGTGGTTCCTTTCGCAACTGTCGGGCAGACGACTTGTGATCCTGACTTTTCAACTGGATGACTCGCTTGATGGTATGGTCTTTAGACTGTGCATCGCATAGCTGAACCCTGTCGAGGAGTTAACGTGTTTGTGTCGGGTGGACTTTCAATGTTGTAGACATCTACTGATCATCCTGCAGCTACCACAGACAAACAGCACGGAGCGCTATCATCCTATACTGATGTACCAGTTACTATGGCTTGAATGTTGTCGAAGGAACACTTCCGCACACATGGGAATGTAATTTCTTATTGGCAGTCTGGACAGCGTATCTGCCACTATGTTATTCCTGCCTGGTCTATATTTTATGGTGAATCGGTAATCAGCCAACTCTGCTACCCATCTGTGACCTGTAGCATTCAACCTGGCACTGGTGGTCACGTACGTCAGCGGATTATTATCCGTATACACAATGAATTTAATCATCGCATCTATAATTTCTGCATCCGGATACCCCTTGCGCAAGGCTCATTCAATTTGGTAGCTTCGACTACTAAACGTCAAGAATCTTTCTTTCCATGTCGTCCAATTTGTCCAGATTTTTTTAACTCCCGCTTGACCATGGATACATTTGCGCTTGCTATACTACTAATATTAGCTGAAGTAACTGGAGTTACAACCGGAGATATTATTCCGCCATTCGACCCCGTAACATCTTCCTCACCGTGGCTTTGGGGACACAATGCTTCCACTCTATCAAGGGCACTGAAATATGAGTTGGAGAGCCGTTCATACACTTTATTCTGCAAAGAGGGAAAATAAAACCAAATTGATGGCAGCTCAGGAAGTGCGGTCATCTTAAGGTCTCGCTTCCCCACTCTGCTCGAAACCATTACAATATGCAATTTCCAGGTGGTATAGATCGGGTAACATACACCACTATTATCTCGAAATATATCATTTGAAACAATCCAGTATAATACTAAACTCGAAAGTCAAGCACTCATACCATTTGGCAATAGATCACCACGCACAGCACATATTCAATGGTCAAACCCGTCGCAGCGGGCAGAGTTTCATAATTTCTTTGACAAGATATTCATGCATTCGTTGTTTATGGCAATCCCACTATCATCAAATATAACACCTATGGTGCTGTAGCAAACTTCGATGCTAAAAGAAACAGACGGCCGAGAGTATACAAAACCCATCGATATTGAGGCTGATTAAATTTTTAAATGTACCTGACATGGCTCGCTCTTGAAGCACCTATTGCGCTATCATTGTTGCGTCACCTATTTGGCTTCTTATTCATTGGCATAAATACCCTAAACTATACCCCTAATTTAAAGATGTAATCAGCCTCAAATCTAGGTTGAAATCGATGTCTCTCAAACTCCGCGAAAGTGACATATGTTACGACAGGTACAAAATATAACACATTTAACCACAAAATATTAAACTTGTTTTTACCATTCACGAGAAAATAGAAGGAATTGGTCTGTAAAAATAAACGGCATAGCATGCCGTTTGTTTTTCCACAGCCGTGTCAACAAGCGTATACCCATACATGGGGTGTTTATAAAACGAAGACCGAAGCCCCAAAAACAAAGCCTATTCCCCAAAAGAGCCCCTCAAGTGGGTCTTCCATCTTTGGTCTTCGTTTTATCAATGGCCCTATCAAAACACATGGGCGTTTATAAAACGAAGGCCCTGGCATTTTTCGGCCGGGGTAGGGCTGTGAGAAGACGGAAGACCCTGCATGCAGCAATGACAACCCCGAGGACGTGCGACCATGCTTTAACCCAGGGCGGACGTTATTCTCGAGTTAAAATCGATCGGGAATTATCGTCCGCTCTGGACATAAAAAGCGGACCAAATTTCCCGGCGGACCTTGATTACTGCATCCCCTCACCCCTGGGCCCTCACAGCCCGATACCGGCCGAAAAATGCCAGGGTCTTCGTTTGATAAACGCCCATGTGTTTTGATAGGGCCATTGATAAAACGAAGACCGAAGATGGAAGACCCACTTGAGGGGCTCTTTTGGGAAAGGTTTTCGTTTTGGGGTCTTCGGTCTTCGTTTTATAAACACCCCGTATACACGTGTGGTGATTCTACCAACGTACGCTGTGCGACTTCATCGAAACTTAGGCACGAGACATGACGTTATCCCATGGCCGCAGCTGTTCAGCATTCAGATTCGTGAGCGTTGCTACATCACGCAACACATACTCAATGGCGAAATAGAAACCCATCGAAGCGGGTAGAGTTTCATATGTCTGTGACATGTTATTCTTACATTCGTTGTACATGGTGATCCCACAATCATCAAATATAATACATATGATGCTTTAGAAAACTTCGCTGCTGAAAAACGCACAGGGGAGAGTTTACAAAATCCATCGCTTTTGAGGCTGATTACATCTTTAATTATTAGGTGGACCAAAATCTGGTCAGTGACACCAAGTCTAAATCGAGCAGAGACTGTATACGCTCATCTCACTGAATGCACTCGGTGCTAACACCGAATGCACCCGGTGCAGACACTGAATGCACCCGGTGCAAACACTGAAAGCATTCGATACAAATACTGAATGCACCCGGAGCAAACACTGAATGCACCCGGTGCAAACACTGAAAACAATCGGTGCAAATACCGAATACACCCCGTGCAAACACTGAAAGCGCCCGGTACTAACAACCCCCTATTACCACTGAACCATTGGCACCTGGTGCTATATCTCTAAAACCACTCAGTAGTATAGTAAGTGGATTTAAACGTATATTTGGGCGAGTGCGCAGGTGTTTTTGCGCAGGTATGACGTGACTTCCGGTCTGCGTGAATCGGGCGTGACCTGGGTATGTCTGACTGTATCGAATGATAGGAATGCATGTACTGACTTGTATCTGGGGGTTTTCCATCACGGGTAGGTCACGTGATCACCATAGTTCAAGGTCATTTGAATGATAGGAATGCATGTACTGACCTGTTCATTCATCCGGGGACTTGTTTACATCCGGGTACATCCGGGTACTTGTACATGTAGTGTATTCACCCGGGACCTTTTCCATCCAGGTTTCCCAGTGGGTTGTTACAGCCGGGCATTTATGGCAGAATCCGGGTCCTTGTCTTTTTATCCTTACATCCGGGACCTTTTCTCATTCGGGTTTCCCAGTGGGTTGTTACAGTCGGGTATTTATGGTTGACCTCTATCCGGGTCCTCGGGGTTATTTGTGTATGATTGAATAATAGCAATGCATGTAGTGAGCTGTATGTGGAGGTTTTCCATTCATCCGGGTCTGTACAGCCGGGGACTTACATCCGGGAATATACGGGTTCTTGTACATCCGGGTACTTCTGTGTAGGTGTATAAAAGTCGGCATTTCATGGGATTGCTTCATTCATTGGCCTGCCTACCTGACCGGACCAGCCTGAAGACCTACCTGACCAGACTGAGCCAGCCTGACCGGAGCTACCTGACCAGCCTGCCTACCTGGCGAGAGAAGCTAATACCAGTGGAGCCTGTCTACCTGTCTGACCAGATGTTACCGATAGCATGAGACGTGGAGAACATTTTGCAGGGCACCCAGGAGCGCCTCCGGCTGAAACCTTACCCGAAGACCAGCGTGTGAGTGCGTTGTACCGACGTCACTGGAACACCATACGCCATTGTTTTCACCGTCACCGTCGCCTATTGGATTTGTATAATTTCCGGTTTGAGGACCTCACGCATCTTCCTACCTACGCCGAGAGCATATTTACAGACCAAGCTACAGCTTTCAAGTTGAATATCACATTCGGGTACATCTTACGGCACAAAGAGACGGACCAGTTACGGTATTATTATCACAGTAATAATACCTATGTGTTTGACCAACCGTTCACGGTGACGGATGCTATTTCTCTGGAGCCACTCATCGACCAACTCATTACGTTGGATCCTTTGGAATGGGCCCGGTTGCAACGTCCCAATACCAAATGGCTTGTAGAAATGGTGACGAACGTCACATTTTTCGTGACCAAATTGAGAGATCATCCCATCGACGCTCCTGTTATTCTTCCGCCTTGGCTGCTCCGTCGAAAAGGCATGTATGCGTTAACGCGAGGCGTCAATGGGCCCCACAAAGACCGGAAATGTCTGTTTCGGTGTTCGGCCGTTCATTTGGACCAGTGTGATTTGGGCTTGTGATAGAAGGGCAAATATCTATTGGGAAGAGTATCTAGAGGCACAAGACATAGACCCGCCACGGTTCCGGGGAGTCCCATTCAAGTATTTGGATGTCGTGGAATCGCTTTTCCACGCGAATATCTTTGTATACCGTTTACTACCGAAGGTGGATGACGGTGATACATTTGTGGCTGAATTGTTTCATCGCTCAACAGAAAGGTATGCCTCTACGATGAAAGTCAATGTCTTCGACAACGGCGGGGTGAGTCATTTTCCCCTGATCTACGATATGAGCCTGTACGCCCAGTCCTTCAGTTGTTCTCAATGCCATCGGGTGTTCAAACAGTCTTGGCTTTTACATCGGGACGAGAAGAGTTGTGACAACGCTGTACCGGGCGTGTTACGATTTCGAGGCCATTTTGGAACCCATGGGCATTTTCTCAGCCAAAACGCAGTGGACACTGCTCCATATTCCCCTGAGTGTCAGCATTTTCACCAACGTGCCCGGTTATGACGCTGCGCCCATATGTTTCGTGACCACCGGCGACTGCCATGACCAGATTACCCTCATGATGGTATATTTAGAGGAAGTCAGTGCGGCCAGTACAGAACTGTTGGTGTCCAAGTTCCAGGACGTAGTGGACCTACTCGACGATCGTATTCCTACACCCGGTGTATCCTTCAGCTACGATGAAGAGTCGGAGACGGAGTCCGAGCTGAAGCCGGATCACATTCAGCCGCAGAATGTACCTTTACCTAAGCCATAGCGGAGAAATTGAAAGTTCGCTTCCTACAATACATAGGCCAGTTACCCGTCCTCGGCTTCAATTCGGGTCGATACGATCTCAGCATGGTGAAGGAATTTCTCTACCCTTACTTGGCCCAGTCCAATTCCATCAAGTCCGTCATCAAAAAGATCAATAATCACATGGCCCTCACCACCACGTCACTCCGTTTCCTGGATGTACGCAACTACCTAGCTCCAAATTATAGCTATGATCATTGGGTGATGGCCTATGATGGTGGACAAACCAAAGGGAGGTTCCCTTCCACGTATATGTTGACCTTCGACCGCTTGGAAGAAACACAGTTACTACCCAGGGACGCTTTCTTCGACGATCTGAAGCAGGTGGAATGTTCTGAAGAAACGTACCGGGAACTTCAGCAGGTATGGAACGACCAACACATGCAGACCTTGCGAGATTTCCTGGTGTATTATAACAACTTAGATGTCGTTCCATTCCTCGAAGCGGCCGAGAAAATGGCCCGACTCTTTCGGGATCAAATGCAAGTCGACATATTCAAGGAGTGCTTGAGTTTACCTGGACTGGCCCTACGGCATCTTTTTCAAGATTGTTCCACCTACTTCTCGCTGATACAGCAAAAAGACGAGAACATGTATGATTGTTTAAAGCAGAACATCGTCGGCGGGCCCAGCCTTATTTTTCATCGTTATCACGAGAAGGACGTTACAACCCTTCCAGGTGGAAAACCCTGTGCCAAAATCATTGTATTTGACGCCAATGCCCTGTATCTGTGGTCCCTCGCCCAACCCATGCCAAGCGGTCATTATACGCACTGGTTGGCGGAAGGCCAGCATTTCAGACCTCAACGTACGCCCTACAAACATCTCGCTGACCAGTGGTTGGACTGGGTAGCCTATCGACGAGGAATTTCTATACGACATCAAACCAACGCCACAGAGAAGCGGGTAGGAGATCGCTGACTCCCCTTTGATTGGTTTGCCCTTGTACATGGAACACCTACCGTATTCCAATTTTACGGATGCTACTGGCACGGCCACCAATTTCATTTCAGCGCTGGACGTTTCAACGAACGGCGCGGGAAATCGGCAGAAGAACTACGGGCGGAAGTGGTGGAGAATGGGGATTACGTCAAAGAGTTGGGGTACCAGCTCATCGAAATGTTGGAGTGTGAATTTCACATCATGTGCCAGGCTCTCCCACACTTACGTCGCTTCTTTAAAGCGCGGGAGTACCCCCTCAGACGCCGGCGCCTCCTGACCCTGCCACAGATTTTCGACGCCGTTCATTCCGGGGACTTCTACGGCTTTGTGGAATGCGACCTGCGTGTTCCCGATACTCTCAAACCACTATTCGCCCGGTGCCCGCCCATCTTTAAAAACACGCTGGTGAGTCGGGATGACATTGGAGACACCGTGCCTGCCTCGTTCTCGTCGGATGCTGATCGGGAGCATGTGGGGGAAAAATCTTGCTGGGCACCCCTCTACTACAGTGGTACATGAGCCACGGCCTCGAATTGACGCGAGTGTACCAAGTCCTACAGTATGTACCGAACGCCTTTTTGCGGGGCATGCCGACACCGTCACGTCTGCCCGTCGTCAAGGAGATAAAGATCCCAGTAAGGCCATTATCGGTGAATCCTGGAAACTGACGGGCAATGGCTACTATGGAAAAACCGTCACCCACCAAGACAAGCACGTCAACGTGAATATCTGCACTACTCCACAAGCGCGCAAAAAGATCAACTCCCCTCTGTTTCGTTCCGTCGACGTCATCGATGACGATACGTTTGAAGTCACTTCAGCCAAAAAGACCACGCGTTACAACTTACCGCTCCAAATTGGATGTATGGTATACCAGGTGGCCAAGCTGAGAATGCTCCAATTTTTATACGATTTCATGGATGTGTATTTCAATCCATCAGACTGGAAATTGATGGAGATGGACACGGACTCTGCCTATATGGCCGTCTCTAATGCAGATTGGGAGTCACTCGTCAAACCCGAACTACGCGCGCAGTATGAGGCGGAACGGGACCAGTGGCTACCGAGAAAAGACCATTACCAGTACGACAAGCGGACTCCGGTCTTATTCAAGTTAGAGTGGAGTGATGATGCCATGATTGCCCTGTCGTCCAAGACGTACTATTGTTACGGTGGAAACGAAAACAACAAGTTCAGCTGCAAAGGGGTCAACCGACGCGACCCGACCATTAACAAAGCCCTCTACCTGAAAGCCAGGCCAGTGCGAGTGGCACTAACAGAGGATTCCGAGTCCTTCACTTTCTTTTACCCCAAGTCCTTCCCGATGGAGTCAGTACCACCTACCTGGACTTGTGAAACTATGACTTTGGATATACTTCTCATGATACGAGTTAAAACTATAACTGTAAAAAATAGCGTACACGATAACTGTAAAAGTCAGGATGGTCTGAGGCGCCAGTCCTAAGTGCTGGTCTGCGCAATGCAGGTCGTGGGTTCGAATTCTACTCCTGGCAGTTTTTACACACCTACTGTATTGTTGACATTCTTTGTACATATTCTATACATTCTTATTCACCTGAATAAAAAAATAAAAACATCACTTGTGTTTTCATGAATTTTTTATTGAACATCAATGAACGTCAGAACAACAACGTCAGAACAACATCGTGCGGGGGAAATTAAGACAACCAGAGAAATGGGGCATGAACATTAAAACGAGAGGCAGCCCAGTCGTACACTAAGACATCGCGATCCTCGGCTTGAGAATAATCATCAAACATCTGTACGATCGTTTGCATAGAATGTCCTCTACTCCGGTGAGTGAGATAAAACACACAGCACTGTCCGCATACACTACTCAAGGGTCCTTGTAATCTTTTAGTATTCCAGCGCCAGACTGTAGTAGATTCGTCCATGAACTGGGTCAAATCGGGATGAACGGGTGCAAGCCCGCAGGAATCAAAGTATTCTCCTTGGCCCAGGGCGCCCACGTATACAGCCACCCAATGTTCACCCGGTCGAGTACGAGGGTCTGGGGTGGATGGGGTGGTGGGAAATACATTGCGTGGAAACACACCTCGAAAGGGTACCCGGGGATCCCGCTGGGGTACGGTAATAAATTGCTCTGTATCCATGACTCTAGCTGGCGTAGTCACACAGGACGTAGCAAATCACGTTAATGGTGTGGGGTAAAGCTACGGAGAAACGCAGTTCCAACCGTAAGTTTCCTTTCTTGAGCAAGGCCAGCTGATGATCGTGTTCCAAGGTAGGGGTGAGGTCGAAGGCGAACAAAGTGTACCCACGGGCAAAGTCTCGTCGAGTGATGGTACTTCCTTCGTCCTGATTGTTTTGTCCGGTGGCTGTAAACAGGTTCAGGTAGCTCTGCACATACTGATTGTTACCAAAACCCGGTTGTAACGGACGGGCTGGGATTTGATGGTCAGCCACGTGCAGTGCCACAAAGTAGCTGTTGAAATGTTGAAAGTGGAACGGATTCTCACCCAAGTTCCCATTGAAGCTGGTGTTGGTGACGCACGCCAGGGTAAGACGTTTAGGCAGATCTCCTAGAAATAAATTTTCACGATTGGCCATCATCGTACCCGCTGGCACAGAGAACACTTTGGTCTGTACGCGTCGGATGGGGTACAGGGCTGGTTTTTTCGATAAGGCTTCCATGTGACTCACCAACGCCCCCGGTTGCAAATCCACGGTACGGACAAACAGGGCTGCATCTTCTATGATGATCTTGTAATTGGGGGCATCTCCGCCTGCCATCAAGGCGAGGGTGGGTGGGGAACGGATCAACTTGATATTGATGGAAACGCCATTCATCAGGTAGCGGTCTTGCAGGAACAGGTCGGCATGCAGTCGGCCCATCATATCGACGGACCTGCTACCGGCTGTAAACCTCTTGCGTTGCGTGAACCCCGTATTTACAATGGCGGTGGTATCCATTTCACCGGGCGTATCTCTGTAGTACAGTAGGGCTGACAAGTGTGTTTTTCTGGCATCTTCTCCGTACGACAACATCGCCTCGATATAGGCTCGGTACGGGTACGTATTGGTGGACGTACTGATGAGTTTATCGTTCAGACTGATATCCACCTGTTGGAACAGCGAGTGCAGCCAGAGATTCATCGGGGCTACGGCCGCATCGTTGTCGATGTCCGTCCCGTCGCCTTTGACCACTTTGGCTTTCACGTAAAAGTACGTGTGGGCTAAATCCAGGTAGGCCGTATCTTTGTTTTCAATGGTAAATTCCAGCGGTCCCGTTCCCGTAAGGCTAGCCAGGGGACGGTGTTCTACCCAACGACCCTCGGCGACACTGGTCTGTGTGGGTGGAATAGTCCACAAATCCAATTCGCTGTTGGTAGACGGACACGACTCGGAGTGAATGAATGCCAGTATGCGAAGGTGTCTTTCTTCTTCTTCTGGGGTGTGCGTCGTCGGTGTGTTGGCCGTCGAATGACTCTGCCATGTGACGGGGGTTGTCTTTTAAAGGAGTACTTACCTTATTTTTATAGGTTCTTATTACAAAGTTAAGACTGTTAAAGAAATATAACTTACTATTTCACGGTCGTTGAGGGCGATAAACTATTATTTTTATTACAATTTGTGAAGTCATGTTTCTGCTTTTAAGTCGACGTGGGCGCCGCCATGTTGCCTGTAGGATGACGTGACTGATGACGTCAGCATTCAGGACAACGCCACGGCTAACGCTTGATCCAGGGACGTTCCAACATTGGACATTTGATTTACTCTGGGTCCGAGTTTTAATTCGAGGAAAAAACTGGCGCGGCAAATCCCACGGGGGTAATTCCTAAAAGGAAAGTGGTTTAGGTTATATCCGCCAATTGAAGAATTTCTTCCGCAGGTTTTTCAACTGAGACTTGGCCAATTCAGTTTGGTCAAACTTTGAAGCTGAGCGATGAACTAAAATCAACTTCCGCTCATCTAAAAACGTCACGCAGTGGTACAATGGCGGCGTCCAGTGCACGCTGTGGCGAGCAACAAAATATTCAATATTTCTTTTATTTCGCATTCTTTCAATATAAGTTTTATATAATAAGTTTTCGAATACAATTGCTGATAAATACAGTCAAACTTAAAAATAAGGTAATTACTCCTTTAAGGGCTTTGGCGACCAAGATGTTGCCTGCTTCTTTGGCCCGTCGTTTCAAGGCTTGTTGGGGTGCCGCACCACTCAAGACATCATCGGCGACTTGCAGTCCACTGCGTACCGCTTGTTTGCCCACCGCTTTTACTCCACGTGTCACCAAGGGCAAGAACGTATGTTACCCAACACGTGACCTCGTTGCATGCGTGCACCGCTAAAGACTGGAAGGCCGCCTCCCGTTTGTTTCTTGTATTAGTATGCGTAGCTGGCTGTATGGCACTGGTAAGGCACGTACATTATACGAAGTGGGGAGAAGGTGCTTGTCGGAAATGAAATGTCAGCACCACTTTCCCTCGTTCGAATGCCACCGGGCGTCCTGTGTCATATCTTATGTCAACCGTGATAGTGTTGATATCGGTGTGTCGTACGGGTAGGTAGAGCGTGTGGTTGAAACTATGGGTGACTTGATCTCCATACTTCTTTTTAATGGGGACCACCCGTAACAGAGGTGTGTTGACATCGCCGACGATGTGGTTGTTTATTTGTTTATTTGTTTGTTTATTTCAGAGGAGATCCTACGGGAACTAGTCCCATTTACAGGTTCCTAATAACAATGAACAGTAACGAATGATTAACAGATATAAAAAGTACACATGGATAAATAACATTGCATATTTAAAAGAAGTACATGAAAATTTAAATATATTGAACAATTGATAAGACTAGACATAAGCGAGAATTAAGAATTCAAACAGTATGCACCCTACTGAATCGACGAGTATGATTATAGGTGAATGCACCAGTCCATTTGTCATGCGACCATGAACTGTAGGTTGGATCACTTCACATTGAGCCGCATAACAGCTGCAATGTTATAATGAGGCAACATATGATTATATATCAGATATGTCGACAGTCCATGGTAGCTACCATTTGTCTTGGTAACAGTCCATTTGGCGAATCATTGGATCAGACGATGTGCTCTCTGTGCATCATTCACAACGACTACGGACCAGAGTAAAATACAAATTCTTAAAAGTGTTTGTTTGTTTAAAATTGACGCTGTTGCGCTTCATAAAACCAAGCATTCTAAGCGACTTATTTACAACATCATTTATGTGATCACAAAAGTTGAGATCTGGTCTAAGTAAGATACCTAAATCATTCACTGTATCTGCCCGCGGAAGAATTGTTTCAGAAATATTATAGTTGAAAACAATGGTGGATCTCTTATTGGTAAATGATATAACCAGACACTTAAGAACATTCAAATCTAATTTCCACTGGCGACACCATAACTTAATTCTGTCAATATCTTCTTGTAGTTCAATACAATCGTTTATGTTTCTAATTGGTTTGTATAGTTTGGCGTCGTCAGCGTACAATAAACATTTAGAATTCAAACAGACATTGGGCAGATCGTTGATATAAATAACAAAGAGAAGCGGGCCGAGTAATGAACCTTGAGGGACCCCTGATAATACAGGGCGTGAGTCCGAGCAATGATTGTCAATTACTACACACTGGGTTGTCCAGTACGTC
>JAVTVY010002227.1:0-36154 GCA_036873755.1 Hanleya hanleyi
AAGTATATACGAGGAATGACCAGACCCGAATACAAAGTCCGCGGACAAGAGTGTTGGGGATGGAAGACGTAGAGATTGAAGTAGAATTTCATATGGTATATTGTACCATATCCTAGCACTAGAAATACCACATACTAGCATTTGTTAAACAACGGACGGATGAACTCAAGATTCCCGATTTGGAGAAAATGACCAAAAAACATTGATAATCCTAAATAGTTAGTTATCTGATGTCGCCAAATCGGCGAAATATTGAGTCACTACTTCGCTTTTCAAAACTGCATTAAGCGAACCATTTCATGTGCAATTTGGTATATCAATAAAATCACCATGATGAGTGAATGGCAATCCGAGGTTTGCCCAAATGAGAGTTTATATAACAGAAAAGAACATGGACTAGAGGCCAGTGGACTTAAACGGAACAACTCGAGCGAGAATTCGGCCCGAATGAGGTACAGTGGGAGTGTCAAATATTATATATCATATATGAGCAGAAAATGAAATACATTTCCCCCTTCATTCTGAAATAATCAATTATGATCTGAAGGAATCAAGTAAAGAGGAAAGCCAAGAAGTTTGATATCATGCAAAATAACCCCTCGTGACCAGTGCCCTGTGACATTCCGAAAGCGAATGAGAAGATACGCTCATTACGTTAACCAGACAGGGGAATGTAATGTTAACGCGCACAGGACAAATAACCTCCATTATGGATACAACATATTGGTATCTTGCCAAAACAAAAATAAAACAGTCTGCGTGCCACTCTGTGGACTTCATCTCTTCATAATAATGAATACAGTGGCTTACCCGATGACAAATCTAGAGAACTGGTGTGTACAAAAGTTCCATTTGGTTCGAAGAAAACTCCTGCCATGGACTTATGCAAAGCTAAATGATAGATTAATGTCATGGTCGTTTTTTCTTGGCCGTTTCTTTGAAACCATTGACAGGATTAACTGGTCCAAAGTTATTGGCCCTTACCAGTACCTGGGGCCTTTGGTTTTCCTATCGAAAGTGTTCGAAAAATCGATATTGACTGCATATTCGTAGTTATGCAGTCTATTGAAGACTCAGCCCAGTGTCATATTGACAGTCTTTTGAACACGAGAATGGTTTATGGACGATGGGTGGTTATTAAATGTCAGATCTAACGCTTCTAATCATACCCATGTCTGGATGATATCTTCCTTAATGCAGTGTTGTTGTGACCAGAATTACAATGGTGTCTATGAGATGCGCGTGTACAGCCATGCTTACCTTTGTCAGCCCAATTGTGCTGATCATTTCGCTGTATGATGTAGTTCCATGAGCAGCTCCAAACACAGCAGAAAGAATGCTTCCCAAACCTTCCATGAGAATTCCTCGATTCAAGGCGTGAGGTGGCGGATTTGGTACACTGCATATATTACTCAGGGCGAAATAGTCTCCCAGTGATTCAACTATTGACATGACCACACAGGCAGTGAATCCCAGAAACAGAGGAAGGCTGAACAGCGGGGCTCCGAACTGTCCTATGATGAGAAGGATACAGGGATCTCAAACTGGGTGTATTTTTTTTTTTTTTTTTTTTTTAATGATATTTTTCAAAACATGTTAGTGCCGATATTCAATATATCTTATATTTGATACTTTTGGGCGATCGTCATGGCCGCCGGTACTTTGGACAGACCAAAGTTCCAAGATTCAAACAGCTTTATATCATGTCGTTGGTCATAGTGACAGCACTGAACGCATTACATATTAATCGAGCCGGTGTTATACCCACAAAACAATTGTAATCTGCTTACTCCTTATATCTGAAACATTTATGAATAAATCACTTGCCAGGGTAGGGAACGTAAAACCAGCTCGCCTTAGTGATCGCCTCTTCCTGAGAGTCCGTTCGAGCGTGCCATTCCACGGACTCGGTATCATCCGTAAATTTCCCCTCCGCCGTCAGAATATAAGACAAAATCCAACCGAATCCCAAAGAAACCACTATCTGTAAATAGGATGAAGCACTCGTATAATTTGACAATCTTACTCGACAGATAAGTTATTCCCATCGAACATTTTTGGTACCGTAAGTAACTTGTACATCTATTCCACTTCAATCCGTGCTTTTACCACGCAATGTGCGCAACTAGCTCTACGCTGTAGAAATGCTGATTTGATATGGAACATTCAACTACACAGGCAAGACTGTGACTGATCAGTAATGTACAGTAATTGTATATTTTGACTCAGAAAGACCTTCTGCGCGCTCGTTGTACATCACTTGTCTCGAGCTGACAAATCGTGATGTCCCACTCTATAACATGCAATAGTTGTTTTATTATACCGAATGTCATATTTGAATAAAATGGGGACTTTATAATCATGTGAATGAGGATGGTACGGTGAAATAAGCATATCGTGTTCAACATTGCGCGATCGTTGTTGATTTCAAAACGCCGTGTCAAGATCAACTGTTCGACCTCGTCTTGTTTGTCGACTCAATCGCATAATTTGGAAGAGTGACGTTCTCGGTGATCTTACGTACCTTTTCAAAAGATGTTAAGTTTATTTCAGTCAATTATCAAATCACATTCACCAATTTTTATCGCCAACGGGCCGATGTATACACATCAGGCCGACATATACACATCAATCTTCGTTTCGGGGAGTATGTTGGCGCGCGCGCTATGGGAGGCAACTATCTTGGTCCGAAAGATGTCGCCATGGAATAAATGTCATGTCCAACGCTCTGCCGTGGTACATGACATTTATTCAACGGTAAGGCAAGATATGACTGCATCATCACTGAACATCACGATTTGTAGAATGACACGTGACAGGCTGTCAACCAATGAAAACATTACGAATTTACATGAGGTATAATAAAAGATGTTATGGCCAGTTACTGATCTTACTGTAGTGAGCAGTAACTGTACAGTGATGTTGTGGTACTGAGAGGTAGCAAGTTGTTCCATGCAGTCAACAACTGGACGGTTCTTCACAGCAGCTGAGCAGTACTGCTGAGAACCTATACAGTGCTTATAAATTTCGGGATGGGATTGTCATATCTTCAGTCTGCTGATTTTAAAGTACCGGCATGAAGATTTCTCTACAGTACCACTCAGTTACTGTACAGATCCATCCAGTTTTTGGACCCTTCTGAACAGCACTGGACGCTTAAAGGTTGGGCACTGCGCAGTAATGAACGGTTAAATTGTCCCTGCGTACGCACCAATTAACGTGTCTCTACATACCCTCCCATTAACGACAACATTTATCGAACACGTTAGAAGAAACTTACAGCCATGACTTGGAACACTGGATATCGAACAAGATGGCAGCCTTCCTTTCTGTTGCATGCCGGGATAGGAACTCGAACAAATTCCAGGTATGCCGTCAGAATTATAAATATCAGGAACGTGCTGTGAAGAACAGGGGCACAAAAAGTTATTCTTTCTACTATTACGAGTCAGACTTTCTGCAAAAGCCGCCGTAAGAATGACGGTCTGGCAAGATAAGACTTGTCCATGAATGGTATCAATAAGGCATTTCATATGTCCATCTTTAAAAGGATGTATTAGTTCAGTATAGATATATAGTATGGCATTGATTGAAACCGATCATCCTTTCTCAAACCATAGCAACTTACTCCCAGGCGAGAAATAAATACGCCATATGCTGACTGTTATTGTCGCTATTCCGGAAGGAGTATATAGTAAGAATAGCAGAGGTGTGAAACCCAGAGCTATATAAACAGTTAATTTCAGGTGTCAACACTTACAATGTTGTTACTCCCCAGTGGGCCTCCGATAGTTCAGCGGCTGGTGGAATGAGAGTTACGCCAACAAGGATGATGACTGGGGCCACCGTCAGGGGACCTATACGCCGCATGAGTAGACCCATCAAACCACTGGCGCCCAGGATGGCGTGGATGAACGAGGCCGCTAACAGACTCCCAGAGACCTGATAATGTGCACGAGGAGAATATAAAATCTACAATCTACCAATTCTTGTTCTCTGATACTGTTTTTGTAACTCGTAGAGACGGTTTCAGATCCTGTTACTCTTTTCAGTGGCTGCTTGGTGCCCTATTTTTGAAAACAGCCAGGTTATTGAAAATTTATTATTTGTAATATTATCTGGTAGATTGTTACTTATTATATTTTATTCATTTGTTAGGCAATTACAATAGGCAAAACGTGCCTAATTACACTGACTGTAAAAATTTAAAACAATAATGTCACTCATTTTCATTCTTTTATTGACTCTAAAAGCATAATGTGTTGGCTTGGCGTAAAAATGGTATCCAAACATGCATGTTTGTAGATACTTTTCTAAACGCATATTAAGGGTTCGTTTTCAACACAACTGTATGCTTATGCATGTTCAAACTCTCATCACTTTTCTGAGAGCCAATGTGTTTAAGACTTGAACATGATTGGGCCTGATCGTGTGTTCAGAACAAAATGATATGTGTTTAGAAAAGTGTTTAAAATTCAAGCATTATACGGGCAGTGTAGACGTATGATTTTTGTAGGGTATCGGATGTTCGTATCGTGTGTTTATCGTGTCATTGTGTTTAATGGAATAGTAAACTGTGCGTAAATTCGTGCTCGGCATGACAGAATTATGCCATCAGATTCCAAAAACACAGGTAGAAAGAAATAGCAAAATTCTACAGCTGAGTAAACACCGATTTATTGTTCACACTTTGACTATGACGTTTGATGGGTCATACTGGTTTTATGTAGATGGCGCTGCGAGAAAAATCCCGTTGTCATCCGGGCTCTACCCCACAAGGTAAAGCATTAAACAACAACAACGGCAGCATTAGCAGCGTTTCTTCTACTGCTATCGGGTGATGTGGCCTGATATTTCTGCCTCAGAAAGAGAGCTCGTGAAATCATATGCAAAATGCCACATGTCAACCTGTATATCAATTCGACATTCATATATCACGATCCTCATAATCGTCTCGGAGCTTAAAGAAAGGTCCACAGATCTGTCAAAAGCCATCGACACAATAATTTACAATTGATCTCCATGTAATTAGCTACACTGCCTGGAGCACAACTACGTCACAGGAATAATGTCAGGTGATATTTCAAGGATTTTCATTGGCTAACGGCTCTCAGGCTTGTTATTATGGCGACCTCCACGGTTGTTCAAAATGTTCTCATTCATTCGAAATTACTAGAAAAGCTGATTTGTTTTGTTCTTCGAATACTAATGATATAGTTCTTTCGATATTAGTATGCATCGCCTTAGGGTTTTCTAATGTAAGGATTGATTGTGAAATCATTGGCATTTTATTGTTTGTATACATTTATGATGTACGGTATCCTAGTTACCAAATATGGGCAGTTAATTTTCTACTTGCTTGTCATGATCTAATATCTACTAGTTTTGGTTGGATCCTGCGTTTCTTACCATAAAGGATCATTCTCTTTCATTTAACATAAATATTTTCTGTCATACCACAAGTTTTCTTTTTAGTGGCCTTGGTATATACCCATCCATTATCTGAACATAGTTTATAACTATGTTTTCGTTCATATCATTTATAGAAATGTACCTCATATTGCTCGTGTGCTATATTATATACTCCTATAGAAGAGCGCCCTTCTGCTTCATAGCGCTGATGCTAATATAATAAAGTTTCATGTGGGATTAGGGGCGGTCGCATGTTTATATTCATTCTATTTCCTGTTATTTACGTCTCCTTAGAGTTCTTCATTGTCCGAAATCTCAATAGAATTATATTTATTTTCATTAGTTTACTTTGTGTAGATATATGTTAACTGACAAGTTTGCTTTTGATGTTAAAGTATTTCAGACGAGGAAAGCATATAGCGAGCCCAAAGAGGTATATGTATTTGTTAAGGGGCGTTCTCGCAATGTAATGTTGAATAACAACTTGTAGCCATGTGACTCGGTATCGACGTTTGAACACTGGGGCTGTAATGTGGTGGTGCATAAAGGTGTGACGTTTATCCGAGAAAAAAATTCCTCTTGCTGTTTAATACTTTTGTGGAGCCAAACAAAGTTCTTCGGTTTTGCAGAAAAAAAAGCTGTGGCTTGAGCAAAAACCCAAGTTTCACAAAATGACAAAAACAGCGTCAACGAACGTTTTGCAATCGGGCTTTTAGACTTCTCAAAAGTAAACTAAAACATTTAACCAAAATGATACTTTAATGTAATGTCACTGTAACTATGGTGATAGTGAAGTCATTGGGATGGTTTTGGTTAAAGGTATCACAGATTAGATATGTTCATAAATCCCTACTTATAGAGGTATAATAAAACTTCAAGAAAAGATGAAGGCCCAATTTCAAACTATAAGAGTGAACAGTTGAAAAAGAGAACGACGAGCATATCTAACTAGCAGTGCATTTTACACACTGTAAAGGCTAAGATAGTAGGTCTAGGGTGGAATGGTAGCAGACTTATCAAAATGTATTGAGAAATAAAATCGATCTGCATGGTTTTGCTGATAACGGCTGAATACCGAATATCGGATCGGTCGTCAAAACTTAAAATTATAACGATTCCATTAGAAAACTGACTGACGTATTGTGAACTGTAATTGAATTTGAACCAACCAATCATAGTGTGGTATCATAAGCAAGTGAACTGGAGAATATTCATACCAACTGCATTTTCGTATAGATGGATAAAACTTCCGGCGTTGAACCTGTGGAATTATGGCCTCCATTCTCAAAAGAATCACCTGCAAAAATGAGTAATATCTGGTATGAAAAGTAGTTCTACCGTTAAATATGGAATCCATTATAGAGTGGTTTACAGCGTATTTCAAATTAAGTCATCGTTAAAAGAATTTCACTACTGGTGCTAACCGATAGCCATAAATATTGCTGCAGAGTTAATCTATGCAAGTCAGATTGTGACAACAGATGTCAATGGCGTAAAAATATTCAGACATTCATTGTCAGCATTGAATTTACTTAAGCAGACACGAGTAAATCAAGCGAGCTGCTCATAAATCTGAGATTTTCCTACATCTTGACATCAAAAAGATATCCACAACTTCACAAAGTGTACAACTATATCGTTATCGATGTTCACCGTCTCGTAAATTCTCTCAAGAGCCCGTTTTATATGAAATTTCGCGATCTAGAATATATATATTATAAGGCAGATTCTCACTGCCTCCCTTATCCACGCACATCGTAATCTCATTATCTCATTGTCGATACAAACAGGAACAGTTTTTTCCTCTGACCTTTGCATCATTTGCAAGAGACTTGCAAAAAAATCTTATATCGGGAAAAATGCTATCAGCTCGAACAAATAATTGTTTTTCCTATAAAGCGGGTTTCTGATCATGAAGGAGGCAGAAAAGGCGTATTAATCGTGTAAAACTTTACCCTTCATCGCAGACTGTAATCATGTTTCGTGCCTCAGCACTAATATACTGGCGATAACACAAAGCCTATTATCCACTATTTTTACAGGATAGTGGAGCAGGTTTTAGCTTCCCTTCATGTAACTTACCGAAGAACAAGTAATAATATAGATATATTCCTGGTCAAAGCTATTTTGGATGCACCCCTCTCTGTTATGATTAAGGATGGTTTTAAATCTTCATTTCATGCATATTTGGAATTGATTCTAATTCGTACGAAAACAGGCGAAAATTCTTTTGTGGACGATGACTGAATATTGAATGTCAGATCTGAGGCCTATAGCCCAATTCGGAAAGCGTTTTATCTCCCTTGTTCCAGCAGGGGCGAATTGGTGCAGAGAACTTCCGGTAGGTACCAAAGGCCCTCAGAATGAATTTTAGTAATTAAATAGTCTATTTTTCAAGAAAATTATCTTTATAATGTACACGTATATAAGATCTATTAGTTCATGTAGAAAATATAAACAAAATAGTTTTTTAAACAAATATTCTAGAATAGTTGATCAATATATTATTCCAAATTATCTTTGATAAAAGTGAAACTGAGGCGACTACTTCCCGGAAGCAGCTTCTAATACGTCTAATCTTAAAGAGTGGCGGTTTTTCAGGGGGAGATCAGACACTTACTCGCGCCTGTATCCTTACAAATTACGAAAAATAATTATTATTCTAACAAGAATGTCTATTCTTCTCATATCACTGGAATCAATTCCAGTGTCGTATCATGTTTTCTATGGAAAAAATTCTGTGATCTTGACTTTTGACTTCAACCTTGGATTAGATGCAATACTATTAGTGAAATCGGCACTATCGTTCCTAAGCCCAGACGTCTCTCTATCGGTTGTGAAAAGATTTCTGATATACTCTTTAGCCTTCATCATGCATTTGCAATGTAATTTCTTTCCACATCGCTGAGATGTGATGAAAACACCGCTGTTGTTAAAGTAACAAGTAATAACGATTAACTGCGGTGGGAACATAACCCGCGTATCTGAACAGAACCCATAACATCCCACAGTTCATGCTATGGTTGAATTATCCAAGGATAGAGACATATATAACAATGTCTATGTAGTATACGGTAAATTCCCTAACAATTCGTGTAAATGAGATGAAATTTACCACTCCAAAAATATGTCACTTTCGTATTAATTTTCACACTAATTCTAGAAAAACGGGCGTGTTTCAATTATGTGACCTGCTGTTTTAACGCGACATGCAAAATGGGATCATATTAAGGGCCATTTGAATTGTCCTAATTCCATAGTAGCTAACGACATTTCACTGGCAATATGGCATCATTTTTTATTTTTTTTTTCAATTTTGGGCATTCACGATTCGTATGTACATATTTCAATAGATGAAATGTCTACATAGTTAGAATACAAAAAAAATGATAGAGTAATTACTTGCTGTTTGGTTTGTTGTGCATTGCCATTCCGGAAGTGTCGCCATGTTCAGAAGTGGAACGAGAAATGTTGGATTTGGTCCTTGGAACATCGGCAACCTGGATGAAAGGGCGGTCAATTGAAGTTGTCACAGTATTATGCCCCATGAACAGGTACAACAAAAGCGTACCTGAGATACAACACATATCACGAATCGTTAGATTCTTGGTATGTGCTTTAGAATAGGTTAACCGGAAGACTATACTGTGAAATCATGTGGCTCTTCCCACTTCCCTTATATGTGTTGTAATACATATATTTCTAGAAGTTGATAATTGTAGGCCTACTCCCAATGACAATCAATTCAGGCGTCAGATGCAACATACAGTAGGCAGCTGCAGTCAGTAAAAAAACCCAGAAGGATCAGAGAATATATTTGGACCATATTTAGCAGAAGAGATAGAGAGAGAGAGAGAGAGAGAGAGTTAAGGTTAACGTCGCATTCAGCAATATTTCAGCTATATAGTGACGATCAAACACAATTCTACGTTTTCCAACAAAAAAAAACAAGTTAATAACCTAGCAATCTAGAAGTAATCAACACGACATATTAAAATCATATACACACAGTAAGATTTATAAAACAAACTGATTCCTCTCAAATAACCCAAAATACAATCTTCTTTTAACCGACTTAAAAGATCTTCTAAAGTAGCTGCTCAATAAAATAAATCTCTTGCAATCTTAAAATCTATACAGTCGATCAGAATATGTTTTACTGTGAGGTCTTCGTGGCCTGGAATACACCTTGGTGCTGGGGTTTTTTTCAGTAAATGTTCGTGAGTTAATCGTGTATGGCCGATTTTACATCGCCTGATCATGGTTTGATCCAAACGTTTCTAGCTGCGTATAGCCTTCAGATTTGTTATTATCCACAGTATCCCATAAAGTTTGAAACAGCTTTCTCACATAAGCACGTATAGAGGGTCTGAAATCGCTCTATGGGATTCCAACATTATCTAGGGCTGCCTTAGCCATTTCATCACCTTCAGTATTTCCTTTGATGCCAACGTGACTAGGTATTTAGCAGAATAATTACATTTATTACTATGTAGACAGTTAGTGGTATACAGTACCTAATTCCAATGGTCGTCTGTAGTATTGTTGTCAATCCAGACATCGCCAATGTGGTACTCGTTATCTTCGCCGTGGTTTCCGGGTCTGCGCAGAAAGTTTTCGCTATGATAATCGCAACCGTCACAGTGAAAGATACATTTATCAGGGCGAGCTGCAGAAGGAAACAATTTCTTTGTTATTTTCCGCCCTCTGCACGAGAGGAGTTAAGAACAGACAATTGCCATGATGGCGAATCCCTATTGTCGCCATAAAGTAGCTGGACATCATTCGTACTAAAGCTATATCGCGAAAGTATCACTATCAAGATGTTGTGCCATTTTCATCGAGAGGGACCTAACCACTGCTGCGCTCACAGATTGACATGCTTCGTATTACCTATGCGACTTTGATTTATCTCCAATAGATATCCTCCCGGATAACATGCCTACACTGGAATGATGTTAATATTGACCAGTTCGATATATCAGTCCTTCTGCACAGCAGCGTTGACCTCCTTTTGAAACGACGTCACAAAGTTACCGAGAACCTTGGCGTTGAAAAGTTCCCCATGACGCCCTTGAAATGCTTCAATTCCCGTGAATGCCATGGTGACGCAGCATTAAGCTCGCCTTTAAAACGGATGTGTACAGAAATACCTCCAAGCTCGTTTTTCTAGAAATGGACAATTGGCGTCATTTTGCTCAATAAATCAACGTTAAAACGGGACGACAAGCGATTGTATAGACCGGTGTGACCTTATTAATTAAGAAATAATGTTTTCATTGGCGTGCTCAATTGTTATTTTACGCACGTTTAGTGTGGGAAAGTTTATATTTTAGGGCAAGGGCAAAGCAATATTCTATTGCACTACTCAAATTGATTATCGAAGATTAGTCATCATTTATTAACAGCTTTACAAAAGCATTGAGCACAACGATCATAACTGTACATGAATTTACATGGCGGGTAACTATCAAAATAACTGCATACAATGTCTTATAAATGTAACTTACTTTAAAACTGTCCTCCTGTTTCCATGTAGCAGAGCAATGAAATGATTAATGTCTTGATGCCTCGTATAATATGCCGGTATAAGTTCCTTCCGTTTTCTATGCTGATCTTGTAGTTTCAACTTTACCGCATTTTGTATCCATTTTGGATCGAAATTATTATATGTATACCATATGTTTGACATGCCACAACTGTCTAAAATATATAACATGAAGTATCCATGGTGACGAGTAATTACCCTCTCCATTTGAATTGTACATAGCACCATACATTTTACTGCTCAATTTGGATTTCTTATCACTCCAAAGTTTACACCAGTAATTAACCATTCTGCATTTGACTGTAATATTCAAGGGTATTTACCAAGCTCTCCGTAAACCATACAAGACAGGGTAGATGTTTTTAAATCTAACATATGCTTACAATAACACAAATAAACCTTCTGAATTAGATCAATCGTACTATAATACCAGATTTTACAATTATACAACAATATTGGCGTAACCAGTAAATCAAATAATTCTAACTGTATATTGATATGTAGCTAATTATGAGTCCTACATTTACTAATTAGACTAAACATTGCCTTTCGACCTTGTTCACATAGGGTTTTAAGAGAGTGTGAAATTGTCATTGTACGTAAAGGTAATTCCCAGATATAATCAACTATGTTTAGTGTTTCCCCATTAAATGTAAATTCAACCATATCGAGTTTTACCCTTCTCTTTTGAAATATAATAACATTAATTTTCTGCGCATTTACTACCAGCTTCCAATGATCACAATACATCGCAAAATCATCGAGAGCCTTTTGTAGCCCCTCTATACTTTCAGAGAAAATCACTGTGTCATCGGCATAGATAAGCAAAATAACTTTTAATAGTACCTTCATATAACCATCTTCTATTTCAATGAAATGGTTACCTTCGTCAGTTAAAAACTCTTCTAAATCATTGACAAAAAGGGCGAATAACAAAGGAGACAAAGATTATGATGAAAGGCTGAAAACATCTTTTAAATTTTGATAACTTTTCTCCCCTTTGTTGAAAAATTCATCCACTGATGTTGGCACGATGCTCCCGTCTCGGTTGGCATCGTGCCAATGTCAGTGAACGAGTTTATGTGGCCTCTCAAACGGAGAGTAGAGGTATTCTGTCCGCTGAGCCAGGCTCTGTGGAACATACTTGGATTTAGGTCTATTTGTGACGCTTTGTTAATCAATTTCGTGATGAAAACAGCAGTTCAACTTGAGAAAGAAATTCCACCTTGCACGGTTAGCAAGTTTTTACAGACACAAGTGTTATAGAATGTGTGTTTGATAACGTTCGTGTTCTCTGTTCCCAAATAGATGAGTTTGGAGGTATTTCTGTGCATATCTTTTTCAAAACGAGGTCAACTCCGAGCCACCGTGACATTCTTGAAAATTGACGTTGTTCATGAACGTCGTCGGAAACTTTCCAATGAGAGGGTTCTCTGTATCATTCTGACAGTCTGTATTAAGACGTTGAAAAATGACGATTTGAAACCGCGTATCTGACTAGAATCAAGGTCAAAGCTGCTCTGCGCAAAGGTCTGATATATAGGAAGCCTCAATAATGTTCAGATATGAACGTTTATGCAAGATCCGCATTTGGTCGATACCGTCGCCGTTATTCATCAAACGTAATACATTCAATGAGCGAAATGATGCATGAGGCCTTTCAAAGTGTGTTATTTGAGCAACAGCTTACTAAAGTTGAGTGAAATTTCACTCAAGTAAGAGTGGAAATTGATCCCACTCAATACTTGAGTGAGATTTTCACTCAACTTGAGTTACTTTTCACTCAACTTGAGTTAAATGCACTCAACTTGAGTTAAATGCACTCAAGTATAAAAGTGGAAATTGATCTTGCTCAAGTTGAGTGAAATTGAGTGGTTTTAACTCAAGTTGAGTGGAAAGCAACTCTAGTTGAGTGAAAAGCAACTCTTGTTTGAGTGAACAGGCGCATTTCACTCAAACTTGAGTGGAACAGTTCGCTCAAGTTTTTTTAGAGAGTACATATACTATATTATACTTTGGATGAATGCAAACTATATCTTCTTCAGTCACAAACCTGTAAGCCATATATAAGAGTGACGTGTATTGGAGGATAGTCTTCTACACCATACAGCAAGACAATACCATCACTTTCACCGGGAGACAGTTTCACTTCAGTCATGTTCATATCAACTTCCCCATCGGGATGGCGCTTTCGCACTCCATTCCCATTAGCTGCTACATGGCTGTCGGTGTTTTCTGTAATTATAAAAATTGCGTCATATACGTATACTATTTTTCCGTATCCATATGTTTGCAACTTTTGAAAACGAACAGAATAAAGGTAATTTTAAACAGATTTTGTTCTATCCTATAAAAGGATATTTGTTTCCGGACATTAGGGGCTGTTGTCCTAACGACATTGTGTAATACTTCATACAAGGCAGGTAATCAGACATTTATATCACGACTATTGGTTAAAATGTTTATTCGGGACATTCGATTTTACAGGGCGGGTGAGAAATGATAGGCCTAAATATCGCCACCATTAAAGTCGAAACCTATTAAAAGTTATTAAAGTTTAACTCGTCTTTCATCGTGAAATTGATTAACAAATCGACACAAATAGGCCTCTATGCTTGTATGTTTCACACAGCTTTTCTCAGGTGACAGAATAGCCACCTATTTGAGAGACCACATAAACTCATTCACTGATCTAGGCACGTTGCCAACTGAAACTCGGGGGAAACTTTTCAGGAATGTCAAAGAGTTTGCAATTGTTCAACCTTTCGTTGTAATCAAAGTGAGTAGTGCAATAGAACGTAGCTAACGTTTTCATAGGCGCAATCAATGTATATTCTGAGGCACAGTTAGTGTGAGAAAGTCTATAAGTGTTAGGTCGCCATTGCTTAAATAACAAACTCACAGAAATATTGGTCTTAGTCCCACCAAGAGAATTTGCTTAACTCATCTCGGCTGATACCTTGCAACTAACAGGTGTCAGGCTCCCCATTCAATATTCAGCCGTCGTCCATAAAATAATTTCCGCGTCAATAATCGAAAGACCTATTTCGTGTGACAACCAGCATCAATTCTAAACGTGTGTGGAATAAAATAATTCATGTTAGGCGGAACCTAACTATGGATACTTTACTTGAGATAACTGACCTATATATAGTTCAAAGACTGTTCAAGAGACAGGAGTCTTGCTTGAGTGTAATAAATGTTTCTTTTCAAAGCAGCGATTTAATTAGATTTAATTAGATGCGATTTAATCAGATAAGGTAAATCGCATGAAAATGGTGTCATGATTGATCAAAATGTACTCATTATGTACTTTTGTAACACATTAGTTTGATGATTTCTCATTGAGTAAATGTATCTCAGGCACTCTCTGGTTGTGATTTCTAATTTGTATCGAATCTAATTAGATTAGTATCTAATATCTGATTTGAATCTAATACTGCTTATGCCTGTGCTAGGGGCCGTGTGGTCATATCATCCAAGTTGCCACATGAACAGGTACAATAAAAGCGTACCTGAGATACAACACATATCACGAATCGTTTGATTCTTGGTATGTGCTTTAGAATAGGTTAACCGAAAGGCTATACTGTGAAGTCATGTGGCTCTGTCAGTATGTCGGCACCTCTTCCCACTTCCCTTATATGTGTTGTAATTCTCATGTGAACATCATGTTGATACAGTCCTATAGTCCCAAGTTAAGCGAATTTGGACACATATTACGAAGCGTTGTTCCAGAGATCACGCACGCTACGATTCAATTATGTCAACAATGTGTGATATGTGAGAACATAATTTTTGGAGTTATGTGAGAAAAAAAGCCTTGTCGAACAAGTTTATGCAATCATTTTTCTATCGTTTGAGTGAAACCTTTTTCACATTTTTCAGCAAATGTCACTTGGCGACTTATATACGTCATTTGACAAATATATGTAGGTTTATTGTTTTGATGGGAAATTTAAGGCGTACGACGTCGGGCATTACAGGTTAGTTTTTCTGGGTATTCTCGCATTTTGCAGGTTTACCCCATGTTGAGGCATTTACTCCATCAGACGTCCTCGATGCTCATCCAATAACATCAGATGAGTATTTGTTTGAGCTGATTAGTCATCACAGCTCCCGACCTAGCGTATCTAATTCCGCTTAAGCTGGTGTTAGGGGCCGTGTGGATACTTCATAGTTCCCACATGGACACCTGCAATAAAAGCGGGGCTGAGATACTGAGGCTACGTCCGATAATCCACCGCATTCTCGAGTTTGAATGCGAGGTGTCGAGGAAAGATTTCCTGTACTGCCATATGGTTTCTCATGTCTCCAGACGTCGTCAATTTTCTCCACCTCTTGAGTGCTAATGCTGTTACATGGATTAGATCCTTGGATTATGGAGGCGGAAATTCATGAATGGACAACGCCTGAATATTAAATGACGCACTAAACGCTTGAATCTCAAATTCGCGGATTACGATAATTTCGAGGAACTCTCTGAATAAGTAATTCGGCCTGGTTTGTTATAGATCACAAACCATTATGAAAGTACTTAAAAGTACTGCAAATCAGGCTTAACATAAAGGGACTAATTATGGCATATATTATCGGGGAACTCACGGTTGTTACAACAGCTTAATCCGCCGAAGTATACAAACAATGTTTGTCTATACTGATCGGTAGATGTTCTTATTGTAATTAAAGGTGAAATGAAAAGCTTTCCAATGTTCTGTTAAAATGTCATAAAACAAGAACTTCTACAGTTGTTACAAATATGTGTGGTAATAGTTCTGTGGCTTATTGTTTTATTTTGGGTATATGAGGAGTCAAAACTTATACCACCAGAAAACGAGAGCCAGAACTTTAAAACGTCATCGCTTGCCTCCCGTTGTTTTTGGAACGTCATGACGTTATAGTGGTCCTTGCTCATTCATCCGACGTAGCATGACGTCACATTTAAATAAAACTTGAACGAAGGAGACCGCTATAACGTCATAACGTTCTACAGACCAAGAGAGATAAGCGATGCAAGTTTGCAAGACGGATTTATAACAGGATAACTTAAATATTGTTAGTAGTACAATTTTGCAAAATATATTTGCCCCAAAAACGTATAAAAGTTATGTCACATAAGACAAGATGTATATAAGCAACATTTTAGATAAAATTAAAAGCTTTGCAGTTCACCTTTAATGTGCTCGTACATTTACTCAGAGGTGATTGTTTGTCAGTACTACTGTCAGTACTACAGTTGGGCTACTGTGTGTCAGTTAAGTTATTCATAATTTGAACGGAAAAATCATTAATTATTTGAAGATACCTATGCAGAACCATTCAAATTATAATCATGATAATAGCAAGTCGAGAAACAATTGTGCAAAATTACATGTAGGTCCAAGAAGGCCACCTACTGTGAAAGAGGGGGTTTGGTTTAATTACAACACATATAACCCAAGATTATTTCACTCACAAGTTCGGTTGGCGGAGAAAACCACCGCCCGTCGGCAAGTAACTGGCAAACTTTCACACATGCACCAACGGGGCTTGAACTCGTGCCGGTTCAGCGGTGTGAGGCTAGCGATCACCAGCGAAGCGCCACAGACCACTCGGCGACCGAGGACCCCCTACTGAGAACGAACAACTCGGGCCTAGATTTGAAGAAGGGTTAATTTAAAAATATTTGCAGAAATGGTCTCTTCATTTAAGAAGAACAAAAAGGAAGCTACACCTGTATAAGCAGTTTAAATCGGTTTATGGTGTTGAACCTTATGTCTATAGTATATGCCAGGAAAAAAAACATAGAAGAGCCGTCTGCAAGTTTCGTCTTGGGTTGCTCCTATACGGATAGAAACTTGTGGTATGAAACTTGAATATCGAGCAACGTTCGTTTTTGCCCACTTTGCAGTAATGGTGTAGAGGACGATCCATTACTCTCTGTCAGACTGAGAATTGCTTAGTTTTATTCTGCCATGTGATGATACGATCAAAATTACTTCCAACCCTGCAACGTCTGTATTTTATATGCTTTTTATATACTGGGCGTTTAATGTATACGAATAGTGAGATATAAATAAAATATGTATCTATTGATCTATCTAAAAATCTGTCTATATATCTATCTATCATTTACCGCTGGTTCATCTACGAAAAGTCCGAAATTAACATTGAAATTAATGGCTTCTTAATGCTTTCTCAAAAAAAATCAATTTACTTCGGTTCTGTCATAATATTGCCATATACCCTGTCTTTAATATCAGAAAGTGCCATGATATTTTGCATATGATGTTTCAGTGTTATCAACTAATTGGAGCGATATACAAGAGGTGGGAAAAATTGACGACGTCCGGCGACTAAAAAGCAACCATATGACTCTACAGGAAAGCATTCGTCAACACCTAACATTCAGACCCGAAAATTCGGTGGATTCTTAGTATCTCAGTCGCACTTTTATTGCAGCTGTTCATGTAGAGACAATGAGTATCCACACGGCCCCTAGCACCGGCTTAAGCGGAATTAGATACGCTAGCTTGGGAGCTGTGATGACATTTCAGCTAACACAACTGATATTAATGTATGAGCATCGTGGTCGTCCGATGGAGTAAACGCCTCAACATGGGGTAATATCCGTCCTGTATGGTGGCCGAGAAGGGATATCGCTGTATTGTGTTAATGAACCTGGACCGACACACGAAGGCAGGATGCGAAGTCAGGATGCGAAGGACGAAGGCAGGATGCGAAGCGCGAAGTCAGGATGCGAAATCGAAACATGAAGCGCGAAGTCAGGATGCGAAGTCGCGAAGGCAGGATGCGAAGTGGCGAAGCCAGGATGCGAAGCGCCAAGTCAGGATGCGAAATCCAAACGAAGCATTGCAAAGACTGGAAGCGAAGCGCGAAGTCAGGATGCGAAGGCAAGATGCGAAGCGCGAAGTCAGAATGCGAAGTCGCGAAGGCAGAATTCGAAGTGACGAAGCCAGGATGCGAAGCGCGATGTCAGGATGCGAAGCGCGAAGTCAGGATGCGAAGTCGCTAAGGCAGGATGCGAAGTGGCGGAGTCGGGTGCCGTGACTCCGCGCTTCATGTTTTGATTTCGCATCCTGCCTTGCGACTTCGCATCCTGACTTCGCCACTTCGCATCCTGCCTTCGCGACTTCGCATCCTGACTTCGCGCTTCATGTTTTGATTTCGCATCCTGACTTCGCGCTTCGCATCCTGGCTTCGCCACTTCGCATCCTGCCTTCGCGACTTCGCATCCTGACTTCGCGCTTCATGTTTTGATTTCGCATCCTGACTTCGCGCTTCGCATCCTGCCTTCGTCCTTCGCACCCTGACTTCGCATCCTGTCTTCATGTGAGTCATAACACAATACAGCGATGTCCCTTCTCGGCCATCATAGTCCTGTCCCACACACTCTCATATTCTCTTTCCTTCAATTACAAATATATGGGTGACTGATGGAACATTTGTTATTCTCAGTTCTTGCATGCGAGACCGGTGTTTAACTCTAAAACGCCAGTCAGGTGAGAACTGAAATCTGAACTAAAATAATTTGATGCTGGTTTGTAGGACCTGAATCAACATTTAAAACAAGGGAACATTTGAGCAACTTAAGTTTTAGTTCTGCAAGGCTTCTCATACAAATTTCTACTTGTCCTCGGTCGTGGGTGACCTTTTGTTGATTTCAACATCTGTCCTGTATTCTGCCTTGGTATGAGAGCGGGCGTGGGACTATTGGTGAGATATGTAAGAGGCAGGAAAAATTGACAACTGGCGACTAAAATGCAATCAAATGACACCACAGGAAAGCCTCCCTTGGCACCTGCGGCCTGCGTCCCCAGACCACGAAGTGCACAGGCCACAACCTTTCTTGGCACCTGCTGCCTCCGTCCACAGACCACGAAGTGCACAGGCCACAGCCTCCCTTGGCACCTGCGGCCTGTGTCCCCAGACCACGAAGCGCACAGGCCACAGCCTCCCTTGGTACCTGCGGCCTGTGTCCCCGGACCACGAAGCGCACAGGCCACAGCCTCCCTTGGCACCTGCGGCCTGTGCCCCCGGACCACGAAGTGCAAAGGCCACAGCCTCCCTTGGCACCTGCGGCCTGTGTCCCCAGACCACGAAGCGCACAGGCCACAGCCTCCCTTGGTACCTGCGGCCTGTGTCCCCGGACCACGAGGTGCAAAGGCCACAGCCTCCCCCGGCACCTATGACATGTGTCCATAGACCACTATGTGCCCAGGCCACAGCCTCCCTCGGCACCTATGACCTGTGTCCATAGGCCACTATGTACACAGGCCACAGCCTCCCTCGGCACCTATGGCCTGTGTCGATAGACCACTATGTACCCAGGCCACAGCCTCTTTCGGCACCTATGACCTGTGTCCATAGACCACGATGTACCCAGGCCACAGCCTCCCTTGGCACCTATGACCTGTGTCCATAGACCACGATGTACCCGGACCACAGCCTCCCTCGGCACCTATGACCTGTGCCCATAGACCACGATGTACCCAGGCCACAGTCTTCCTCGGCACCTATGACCTGTGTCCATAGACCGCGATGTACCCAGGCCACAGCCTCCCTCGGCACCTATGACCTGTGTCCATAGACCACGATGTACCCAGGCCACAGTCTTCCTCGGCACCTATGACCTGTGTCCATAGACCACGATGTACCCAGGCCACAGCCTCCCTCGGCACATATGGCCTGTGTCCATAAACCACGATGTACCCGGACCACAGCCTCCCTCGGCACCTATGATCTGTTTTCATAGCCTTACTTAATATGTATTAAATCGGTTAATCACATCTTTTGAAAATTATATTCACAGCTACAAATAACGAGCATTTATAAACGTTCAGCATACATAATTTTAAGAGTCAAATATTATAGAAACATCACTGACGCCCAATCAGGTGTAATGGTCAATCACTGTTCGTCCCAATTGCAATCATGAGACCCCAAAACTTCAATGGTGTTTGTGACCTATAAATAAATAAAACCTATTCTGTAAACCAGTATCGCACGGGCACACACATGTGCAAATAGAAAGGTTATGCTTCAGTTAGATGCAAGTTATCGATGATCACCTTAGTCAACTGGGATGAACGACCTCTTCTGAGTGACGCCATGAACCATGTGCTCAAAAAAAAACCCATAGCACTGAGTTTATCGACAAACTGCTGGAAAATAACTGAGCTGACGCAAACGCATACATAGTAGCAATGCAATATTCAATTTGGGTTGCTAAATAAGAAAATGAGAACTGAGTTCCCTCAATCGACTCAAAATTCAGACAGTTTGGATTGAAAACATTCTATTTAGCCTGGACAAGTGGAAAATTGTCTGAAAAGAGGCATTTATCTATGATTCCGTGCGTCTCAGAAAGATAGAGGGAATTAAACAGGTGACAATAGAGGAAGTCCGATTTTCGTCTTTTTTTCGATAGGTCACACATTAGAGAAAAATACATCACAAACCATTCCTGGCTCTGCCAAGTATAATGGCCAATATGGTCCTTCGCTATTTTGCTATCAAACCAGCAAAGATACAGAATATTATCCTCTGTTTTAGAAGGGTAAACCGCAGCCAACGAATTTTTATATGTTTCTGTTAGGTTCAACAAATGACTGATGTGATCCAATTACTATATACATATCTTAAGTTCAACGATATGACAGACGCGAATTTAGACAAAAACAAATCCACCAGCGTGTGTTATTTATAGGCAAAGTTTGAAAATTTAGGAATTTTGGTGTGAGCTATTATTGATCAGGTCTTGTATTACTAAAAAGTCACTCATCTATACTATTAGAAAAATGTGTTTACCGTGATCAAACATTATAGAGAGCACAAGTATCTGGCCATAAAACATGTGGTCGACTGTTTCTGGTTGCACATTTGTGAAAATCGATCACCACAGAGTGTATGTTAACTTTTTCTCGGCTTCGACGCTCCTCTGTATTACAAGTTACTGTCTTTATTTAAGTCTAAGTTGAAAAGTTATTTACTTTAAATCTGATAGTATGTGCAACCCATTGTATATGTGGAGCATCTGTTTAACCATGATACACACTAAGCTGCATATATCTTCATATTATATTGTTCATGTCAACTATACGACAGAGGAATGCATGCGGAAATATAGGTAAATACGTATAATTTCTATATTCGCCACTATTAGCTATGTTCATAGGTTTCTGTTAAGTGAAAAAAAATATTTATCCAAATGGGATTTCTCGACTCTCTATACTACAATCCGTCATGAGGACCTGATTGGCCGTATCGATGTTCAAGAAATCTGATCCCCGACATATTAATATCAGAAGACAGTCTTCTTAGATCTACTACTTACAACGGATAACATATACATGGCATGTTTCTTTGTTTATAGAGTTGCTTGAATTTCACATTGTTAATATCTATGTGAATTTTGGCAACAAAATATATCAACAGTATATAGTTATTCTAATGAGTACCAATTGTGCACCCCTTTTGGCTGACCTTTATCTGTTCTCTTGTGAATACGATTATATTCAGAGGCTTTGATAAACATATCATATCAAAGCCCGTTCCTACTCATTTACCAAACGCTTATATAGACGATCTTCTCGCTGTAGATAATCATTATAAAAATGACGCAGTGAAGGATATATTTGAAGGGATCGGAAACTGTTCCTTCCTGAACAGCAATATACCAGTGGGAACAACATATGGTGTATACATATCGCGCCTAGTAGCATTTGCTAGATCCTGTGTGCGACGATTTTAATCAACGTCACAAAACGTTATTAGATTAAATTATAAAACAGAGCTGTACCACGAAGCGCCTCCACTTTGACGAAATATAGTTTCAATTCAGCCGGAGACAGATATTATTTACACAGTTCATTAACCCTACCTGGCCTGGAGGCCGAAATTACCCCCATACCAAACTTTACGGGCTATCTCCGGAACAACAAAAAATGGAGAGCTGAAACTCCTTGACTTTATAGTTTATCATATTGGGGTCATTTTGAGCCTATTTGCATAACCCCGGAGCGGAGGATCTTGGGTAAATTCAAGATGGCGTCCACGTTGGGTACCAGAAAAGTGATGTTTTTGTCATATTTCTTCAAAATTTCTGCTTTTCCGCGACGAAAATGGGCAAAACTATTTTATTTCACATCAAATTAATATTTACTAATTTTTTATGCAGTTTCTACGGAGAAATTGCATAAATAAAAAATTCGGAAAATCGGACCGAAAAATCGAGCAAAAAATGCCGTTTTGAAAATGACGTCACTGTGACGTATCAAAGCGGCCATCTTGTATTTTTTTACATTTTCCCCCTCACCCAGGCCAGGATACGTCCCAAAACGCCCAGGCCAGATAGGGTTAATATAAATATTATACACTACAGTCAATCGTAATGTTTAAGGGAGTAATTCACTTTCATTTCTAACATCAAAAATGTGATTAAACATTTAGTAATACCTAGTTGGACGAAGATAAGATAAACAATGAAATATAAACAATCGGTCACCATACTATTTGTATTGCATCATTTGTGTATGCATCCTGTATTATTGAATTAGTGGGAAAATCAGTCGATTATTATGTTTAAAGCACGTTGGGCTTATTTCTCACCGTTGAATTTTATTTGCTTTACCATTTGAAGCCGAATTCTTCATACAGAATATGAAACAAATATATGAAATAAATAAATGGAGCCTTTTCGTCCCTGTGCAGGGGGGAGTTGGGGTGGAAATAGGCAAATATTCTTGCGATCATCTCCAAGGTACCATCTTTGCATGAATTGAATAAGCATGAATTTTTTATTTATTTATTTTTTCATCACCAAACGCAAATCCAGCCAAAGGAGCACCCTTTGCCGCCCGGACCATTGAATATGAAAGACCCACCTTTTCGTCGGTCATCTTTCACTTTGGAGCGGCTATGAATACGCATAAATGATTCTCTTGTGGCA
Organism: Hanleya hanleyi; assembly: GCA_036873755.1. Taxonomy (NCBI): domain Eukaryota; kingdom Metazoa; phylum Mollusca; class Polyplacophora; order Lepidopleurida; family Hanleyidae; genus Hanleya; species Hanleya hanleyi. The sequence goes on from JAVTVY010002227.1 coordinate 22,911, forward strand.
GATATCAATATTATGTTTACTTTCACCTTATTATAAGATTTCTGGATACCATTGTTAGAAAATTCACCCTGCTTTGAAAAAATCAAAAAATATCCATGTTATAGCTCCATCGCTACATTAACGTGATCTATTCCCTTGAGAATGTATCAAGCGGTGTGCAATTTCTAATAATTATTGTCGAGTTTCACATTGTTATAAACTCTGCTATATTAAATCAAAACATATCAACATTCCAATGAAAACCTTTTTTCGACACATATTTCACATCCGGTGCCAATATTCGGATATACTTTACTTGTTACCGGGGAACATTCACGAACATATCGGAGTTACTTATTTCTCAGAAAGAGGCTATATTTATGCTAAGCACACACAAATGCATCGTGTATCAATGCATTCGTAGTATAAAATTTAAACTTGGTAATACATTTTAGAGCGTTCGAGAAGCCCAGGTCACGTCGCAGGTGACTTTTTCCACAACCCCCGCTCTGGTCACTGGGTGCATGCATGCTCCCAGCGATAAATATAGAAGAAGTTCACGAAACCGAGATCTCAAAGCAACTGGGTTTTTACGTATTTGGTGATGATATACACTTCACAAAGCATACAAAACTTTCAGAATTGTCCAACTAATCGGAACGAACATATTCCTGAAAACGAACATTGAGATAGGTTTCATACCGATCTTGCTCCCAGTGACTCAGTGGAGGGTGGCGGGGAACGTTCAACATTGGTACGGTCTTTTGTTCCCACTCGGGGTGGCCTGGGCGAATTAAACTTCAGGTACTGCCGAATATACTCTTGCTTTATGTAACTGTCTCTCGGTATTCAATGTGCCTGACAAGTTTATAGAGTAGTTATTTAGTTGTAATTACAGCTATATAAAAAGAAATTGTGTGAATGTGAGATGCTTTACACTTACCTAGTAATACGACGTCCATCTTTTTCGCAATAACAGACAGAGAAAAAAAATATAAGATTTTTAGATTTGCCCGTTATTATTCTGGATTTAGTATCTTACAATTGTTGGGCTATTTCTTTAAGCACTGAGCAAATAAGAGAGAGCGAGAGAGAGAAATACATGTAGTTCAGTAATATTTCAGCAAAATAGCGACGATGTGAGCAAATAACAATGTCAATAAGGGGGCATTGTGTCCATACACGTTTTACTCTCGAATGCAGCCCGCTTACTATTGTGCCATTTGGGTCCCGAAGAATCACATACCTATCTTTCCGATCTTGTCGACAAATGATTTCTTCTAGCGCTGAGCGATTTCATTTTGAAGTGTTTTTGCAGCGTAATTAACACCCTGTGTAGCGAGCGTTTATAGGCGTGCGTTCACAGCCGGTGCCATTCCTTTAAGATAGATAAACCGAGTAGATGTAAGAATTCTCATTTTGCGGAATAATGCTACAATAATAGAAATGTTTCTAACCTATTGGACTGAAACGTGGGTTTACTCTCTCTCGTAATAGATTAAAGAAAATATATATATATAAAGCGAAGAGTCTTGATACAATCAACGAAGTGGTATTATAGGTCAACAAGGAAAGCATGACATGCGGTAAATTCTGCTGAATGGGCCACCATTCATTTCAACATCCTTATTGCGGACAAATTGACACCGACAGACTGTTTACCTATGTTCGACAAATTTAATAGGAAGCGAAAATTCACTGGAAAATTTCACGGGTGAGGAAATCCTATTTAACGTTTAGTCATTTCAGTGCAATTCGCGACCATTTATATGTTTCGAATATATTCATACTTACCACTCTTACCCACAATGGACACAGCGGATATTCATTTCGCGCGTGAGAAAACGGTAGACGGTTTCGCTACTGTCGGATAGGTTCCATTGTATTTCACCCATCTGCTCGTTAATTAATAAAATATAGATATTTTATCTATAGATAGCCCTAGTCTAATCAAATCATACTAGCGTGTCTAAGTGTAATATAAACTCGAGATTATACTGCTCATTTCTATTGCTGAGATATTGATATGGTAGATCATAGAGTATGGATTTCAAAGCAAATAAAAAAATATAAAATGTGTATTCATTCCAATCTTTGTTTGGTCTGATAGGAGTAATTCGTGGGAGCCATGAATGCTTACTAAAATTGGTCGTTCATACAATACCCAACCTTGGCCACAAATATTATAGGGTCGCATGCTCCAAAAACGACTTTTACGCTATGAGAAACACGCACAAACTATACCTGCTATTTACCGGATTGAAGATTCTCTCATTAATTAACTAAATAATTACCTACTCTCTGTGTTTACCAACAAATACTTCCGCCACCCTTATTCTCTTACCCAAATAAATTTCGAAACTATTTCATGAAACTATTCCAGGTTCATCACTACTCAATCTTACAAGAATCCGTTGGAACCACTGATGATTTTCCAATAATAGAGAAGAAAAGCAACTCCGAGTAGGGATGACAATTTCATTCTGTATATTATAGAACAAAGTGTGTTCACTGCTGAAGATGTTATAAGTAACAGCGAAATATACAGAATAAAATTACCATCCCTACTCGGAGTTGCTTTTCTTCTCTATCAACCTGACAATCCGGCATCAATCTCTACAGAACCGCTAATAATTCCACCAGAACGCACGGTCCACGCATATGGAACTCTCTTTCCCAAGACTTAAAATTCTGCCTATTCGTGTCAGTTTTCAAACCTCAATTGAAGTCGCATCTTGTACAAGTATAATGGCTAATTTATATCACTATATTAAAATATTTATATTTTAAATTAACTGAGACCGAGTATACCATTTATACCGTTTATCGATTCGAAACAATCCTATAATTCCTATAATCACATTTTGACACTGGTCATCAACGTTTCGATCAAACCATGATCAGGCAATGTAGAATCGGCCATACACGATTAACCCGCGAACATTTACTGAAAGAAAGAGCCAGTCACAAGGTGTATTCCATGCCATGCAGATCTCACGGTGAAACATATTCTTATCGAATGCATAGATTTTAAGATTGTAAGAGATGCTTTTTATCGAGCGACTACTTTGGAAGATCTTTTTAGTCGGGTGAGGGAGGATTGCATCTTGGGTTATTTGAGAGAAATGTGTTTGTTACATAAGTTTTAATTTGTGTATGTTTTAATGCGTTGGATTACTAAGTTATTGGCTTGAGTACTTTGTTTGATCGTCGCTATATACCTGGAACATTGCTGAACGCGACATTAAACCTTAATTCTCTCTCTTTCTCGTCTTTTTATATGCACGTTTGTACCAACTTATTTATTTAACAGCAGTCACGATGTTGACAATGCGTCTCCGACAATAGCTCTTGGTAATAGTTTTTTTTTCTTTACTTCACTTCACATCCTTTGTTATATAGCTTCTTCTGAAAAATTGTACATATTATTTCTCTTTATTCTAGATATATTGATTATGTGAGCTCTCTGGGATCTGTATTTTTCATCATTGTGTATAACAATGCCTTTTGCTCTCTTTTATGACATTGTTGTCATGGTGTTGTAGTTTATTATTAGACACTGTGGATATTTCTAGAATAATAGAGCTACGTAAGCTTGTTATGTGAGTCATCCACCTGGAATTTTCTCGAAGCAGTTGTGGATTGTATCTGGGTGAGATCATACGTCAATGCTGTATGTTGTGGAATGATCTTGAATGCCCCGTAGAGTATAAATAGCAAGGCAGCTAGTCATTCTGGAGAGGGAATTCAAACGGCTTTTCTGTGGGTGCATTATACTGTCTTAACTTTGTCTGAAATTACGGATTGTTGGATTGTATACTCCGGTGAACTGACTTTTGGCGCTGTTTTATCGACATGATTGAACTGTCGGAGATTGGACATTTACTATCAACGGCTGAGCTAAATACAGAAACGCGATTTCTGCGCGTCGGCACGGACTGTGTAGAGATTTGCACGTCAGTACGGACTGTGAAATATACACCGGTATAGCATTGAACCTTATGACTATGTTTCACATTTATTTCTTGTATTGACCTTACTTAATTTGTATATGATTTAGTATTGTAAATAAATATTTGATGGTTAATCCTTGACTTCACAAAAGTTTTCTGTTACGTTTTTTCTATTATCGTTTATGACGTAACAGAAATTGGGGGCCTGTCTGGGAGCATTGTTTACATTACAGCTTGCCAGCTGATCTGTTTTTGCAACATAGTTCTAAATTGATACATTGTCTGAATTTGTAAAGTCAGGGAGTAGTATATTATCAGCATGTCATTTGACCCAGCACAGTTTGCTTCAGAGCCTAGTCAGGAGGAATTTAACGAACTACGCAAAGAGGATTTGTTCGCGCTGTGTAAATTCCTACAAATTAAACTTAAAACATCTTTGAGAAAGCAAGAAATTAAGAAACTCATTATTAAACATTTTGTTAGTAAACAAATTTGGGATGAAAGTGATTTTGATTTAACTGAGGAAACAGCTGATGATTCAGAAATAAAGAAATTAGAATTGCAACATCAGCTGGAATTAAAGAAATTAGAATTAGACAGAGAATTAGCGAGAGAAAAGTTAGAAAAAGAGGAAAGAGAGAAAGAGAAAGAAAGACAGTTTCAGTTAGAAATGAAGCATTTGGAATTACAGTCGCGAACAAGTCCTCCCACACATGCACCTGTACAATCACAATCAAAATTAGATGCAGCTCGTCAAATACGTCTCGTCCCACCATTTCTGGAAAAAGAAATTGATAAATATTTTCTGCATTTTGAGAAAATTGCTGAAAATTTAAACTGGCCAAAAGAAAATTGGAGTTTACTTCTTCAAAGTGTTTTGGTCGGGGACATTTACACTCAATTGGCATTAGAGCAAGCATCAAATTATGATATAGTGATGGATTTAATCCTTAAAGGTTATGAATTAGTTCCTGAAGCCTGTAGACAAAAGTTTCGTAGTTATGAAAAAGAAAACTCTCAGACTCATGTAAAATTTGCTCGTTCAAAAGAACAGTTATTTGATAGGTGGTGTGCTTCAGTTAAAATTGACAACAACTTTGAAAACCTTAGACAGTTTATGTTGGTAGAGGAATTTAAAAGGTGTATCCATGGTCATATTAGAACATTTCTTGATGAAAAGAATGCCAACACTTTAGACCAAGCAGCACGATTTGCTGATAAATACGCTCTGACACACAAATTATCATTTGTCATTGCTGTTAAGCCAAGATCATTCCAGTCCAATTACAAGCGTCTGGTCCGTCATTCATAATTCAGCCGTCGTCCATTAGAGAATATCCGCGTCCATAATCCAAAGACCTATTCCATATTCCATATAACAGTATTAGCACCTAATTCAAAAAGACAATCATAGTATACATAAACATAGGCTTGTTTCCTGCAAGAGAGAAGCGGTCAACAGTTTTCAATGATGCCGGCAAGACATCATGATGTTCCAAAAATATCAAATCCGTATCGCTGATCAGTATTCTTAATCCATAATATTCGTTGTAAAGTCGTCATCTAAAGAATGATGTATCTCAGTCACGCTTTGATTGTGACTGTTCATATGAGTACCATGAGGATCTTGAAGTACATGGGTTCATACGGCCCCTAGCCCCGGGTTAAGCGGAATTAGACACAAGTTACGAAACGTAACGCCATAGATCTTGCACGCTACGCTTCGTATTTTGCTATCAGCATGCGATATGTATCGCCAAATTTGAGAAATTTTGAGCGGAGGCGCTTGGTGGTGTAGCCCTGTTTTATAAGCTTCTGCAACAATGTTTTGTGACGTTGATTAAAATCGTCACATTTAACACAGGATCTAGCAAATGCTACTAGGCGTGATGTGTATACGCCATATGCAGGTCCCACTGGAATATTACTGTCCAGAAAGGGATAGTTTACGATGTCGAAATTGTAATCATCTCTTTTGTCATACAGTCGACGAGAGAGAAGGCCCGCTTCATTTTTATAGAGACATAGGTCTAATCTCTCAGGTAAAAACCCAGTTCATTCTCAGGGCCTAAAACTTTTAACCCCAGTTACAAAGGTCAAAGGTCAAACACAAAGTCTCAGTCACCCACTTTTAACACTCAAAATAAGTCTCCCGTTCGCAGCTATTGTAAGAGGTACGGCCATTTAATGGCTCATTGTTTTAAACTGAAAAGAAAACAACAAGATCAAGCCTTTCAAAAGCCCAGTGGTTTCCTCACTTCAAGATCTTTACCCAAGCAAGTTAGTGACGTTCATAATGTATATGACGTTAAGATGGCCAGGGACACTGTTCCTATTAGTTCTATCAAGGATAAGGTTGACAGTTTTTCAAATCCTGTAAGGGAGATTTTTGAACAATTTATCCACAATGGTTTTGTATCACTTTCAAGTGATTTTTCTAATGCTACTCCTGTGAAGATTTTGCGAGACACGCGTGCGTTCCAGTCTCTTTTGTTGGCAGATATTTTGCCGTTTTCTGATTCTTCATCTGCAGGCAGTAATGTCCTGATTAAAGGGGTAGATTCTGTAAATTACACAGCCGTTCCGCTCCATAACGTTCATCTGTCTTCCGACTTGATTTCTGAACCTGTTACAGTGGAAATTAAAGGTCGATTACCATTTGAGGGTGTTCAATTTCTTCTTGGCAATGATCTTGCGGGAGATAAGGTCGGGATTAACCCGATTGTAACTGACAAGCCCTGTTTGGATCAGATCCATGATGAATGACGAAATTCAAAGTTTGTATCCTGCTTGGGCAGTTACTAGAGCCATGAGTAAATTGACTGAGGAGTCGGAAAAGTCTCTTAATTACAACACATATAAGGGAAGTGGGAAGAGGTGCCGACATACTGACTGCTTCACATGACTCCACAGAATAGTCTTCTGGTTAACCTATTCTAAAGCACATACCAAGTATCTAACGATGACGTTTGTTTGGCTGACACTTTCGTGTGTTCAAATGATGAGGCTGATAAGCCACATTTTGATAGCAAATTGGAATTACAAGCGTCTAGTCCGTCATTCATAATCCAGCCGTCGTCCATTAGAGAATATCCGCGTCCATAATCCAAAGACCTATTCCATTTCCATATAACAGTATTAGCACCAAATTCAAAAAGACAAAAGTATACATAAACATAGGCTTGTTTCCTGCAAGAGAGAAGTGGTCAACAATTTTCAATGATGCCGGCAAGACATCATGATGTTCCAAAATATCAAATCCGCACCGCTGATCAGTATTCTTAATCCATAATATTCGTTATAGAGTCGTCATCTAAAAATGATGTACCTCAGTCACGCTTTGATTGTGACTGTTCATATGAGTACCATGAGGATCTTGAAGCACATGGGCTCATACGGCCCCTAGCCCCGGGTTAAGCGGAATTAGACACATGTTACGAAACGTAGCCCCATAGATCTTGCACGCTACGTTCGTATTTTGCTATCAGCATGCGATATGTATCGCCAAATTTGAGAAACTTTGAGGGGAGGCGCTTGGTGGAATAGCCCTGTTTTATAAGTTTCTGCAACAATGTTTTGTGACGTTGATTAAAATCATCACATTTAACACAGGATCTAGCAAATGCTACTAAGCGAGATATGTATACGCCATATGCAGGTCCCACTGGAATATTACTATCCAGAAAGGGATAGTTTACGATGTCGAAATTGTAATCATCTCTTTTGTCATAAAGTCGACGAGAGAGAATGCCCGCTTCATTTTTATAGAGGTAGAGATCTAAATAAGATGTGCCTGTAGGGCTATCTGTAGTTTCCTTCAAATCCAGTGAAGGTGGATATATATCCTTCACTGCGTCATTTATATAGCGATTATCCACAGCGAGAAGATCGTCTATATAGCGTTTGGTGAATGAGAAGGAACGGGCTTTGAGTGGATCGGTTTTTGAAAGCGCCAGCATATAGTCATATTCATAAGAGAACAGATACAGGTCAGCCAACAGGGTGCACAATTAGTACCCATTGGAATACCTATATGCTGCTGATATATTGTGTTGCCAAATTTCACATAGATATTTTTAATGAGAAATTCAAGCAACTCTAGTCATGTTCTAATGACAAAATTTCAAAATCACAGCTGGTTAATGAACAGCATAGTGACAAGGACATTTCCAAGTTGTTTGACAGGGCAGTAGATGAGTGTGATGTAACTCAAGAGCCTGTGTGTTACTTTTGTAAGAATGGTGTGCTTATGCGCAAATGGCGACCGCCATATGTGTCACCTGATGATGAGTGGGCAGTTAAGTATCAGATTGTGGTACCAAATTCATATCGTTCAGATATCCCCAGACTAGCCCATGAAACACCTCTTTCAGGCCATTTACGTGTTAACAAAACATATTACAAAATTCTAAATCATTTCTATTGGTCAAATTTAAAGAAAGATGTTACGGAATTTTGTAGGTCATGCCACACATGTCAAATGGTAGGAAAATCAAACCATACCAAAGGCCCCTCTACAACCAATCCCTGCATTTGGGGAAGCCTTTAGTATGGTGATTATAGATTGTGTTGGTCCATTACCAACAACAAGGTCAGTCAATCAATACATGTTAACAATCATGTGTGCTTCAACCAGGTTCCCTGAAGCAAAAACTATTGTTAAGGCCTTAGTTAAGTTTTTCACACTTGTCGGCCTACCCCAGTCTGTTCAGTCTGATCAGGGATCTAATTTCATGTCAGGAATTTTACAAAAATTCATGCATGAATTTGGAATAAAGCAGTATAAATCATCTGCATACCACCCAGAAAGCCAAGGTGCATTAGAAAGATTTCACCAGACATTAAAGGACATGCTTAGAACGTATTGTTTTGACATTGAGAAAGACTGGGATGAAGGCATACATTTGTTATTGTTTGCTGTTAGAGAGTCTGTTCAAGAGTCTTTAGGCTTCAGTTCATTTGAATTAGTCTTTGGTCATACAGTTAGAGGATCACTTAAACTGCTGAAGGGAAAGTTCCTAGACAGTGATCTTGACGCATGTAGTCTCTTACAATATGTGTCGCACTTTCGCACCAGGTTGACTAAAGCACGTGAATTGGCCATGTCAAATTTAAAGTCAGCACAGAAAGGTATGAACATAACCTGTGATAAACATGCCCTTAAACGAAGTTTCAATCCTGGTGAGAAGGTACTGGCTTTTCTGCCTATTCCTGGTAATCCACTTAAGGCTAGATATTATGGTCCTTATGTCATTGAAAAGAAATTAAGTGACCTTAATTATGTAATTCAGACTTCTGACACGCGTAAAAACAAACACTTATGTCATGTAAATATGTTAAAGTTATACATAGACAGAGGTAGCACTAACAGTACTGTACAGCCTGTAAGTTTAGTTAGTTCTGACCCTCATAATAATGAAACCTGTGAAGAGCCCACGATAGCGGCGAAATTACAGAACTCTGACATTCTACTTAATTTGGATTCCAAGTTGTGTCATCTTGAACCAGCGCGTCAGGAAGAACTTCGAACTCAGTCAATATGAACATTTGTTTCCCGACATTCCTACTCGGACTGATAAAATTTCACATGACGTCAATTACAAGCGTCTAGTCCGTCATTCATAATCCAGCCGTCGTCCATTAGAGAATATCCGCGTCCATAATCCAAAGACCTATTCCATATTCCATATAACAGTATTATCACCAAATTCAAAAGACAATCATAGTATACATAAACATAGGCTTGTTTCCTGCAAGAGAGAAGCGGTCAACAGTTTTCAATGATGCCGGCAAGACATCATGATGTTCCAAAAATATCAAATCCGTATCGCTGATCAGTGTTCTTAATACATTTCGACGATTTTAAATTGCAAAAAGAAATAGTTACATATATCATGTCCAGTATAACTATAGCTCAACTATATGGCGTCATACTCCAGCGCCTCCCAATCGCTAACTGTATGGTGTCTTGCCGAAATCATGAACACTGTTGACTTTCCTACAAGAAACGAGCTTGTATTTATATTTATTTGTCGGAGATTCTAATCCAGTAAAGCAGCACCCATATCGCTTGAATCCCATTAAACAAAACTACCTGAAAAGAGATATTCAGTATTTATTGGACAATGACTTCATTGAACCAAGTAATATTAACTGGAGTTCACCATGTATCCTCGTTCCAAAGCCAGATGGCAGTTACAGGATATGTACTGACTACAGAAACGTGAACACATTGACCAAAACAGACACATTCCCTATTCCACTCATGGACCATTGCAGTGATAAAGTGGGAAGTGCCAAGTTCGTGTCAAAGTTTGATCTTCTGGAAGGATTTTGGCAAATTCCACTGACAGATCGTGCGAAGGAGATATCAGCATTCGTCACTCCGGAGGGTCTGTTCCAGTACAAAGTTATGCCATTTGGAGTGAAAAATTCTCCAGCCTCGTTCCAGCGTCTCATCAACCGTGTTACTTCTGGTTTGGAAGGATGTGAGACTTACATTGATTATGTCATTGTCTACAGCGATACATTGGAAGATCATCTACAGAGAATTCGCGCACTGTTCAATCGGCTGAGTGACGCCAAGCGGTCGATACTTGGTGTAAGAACGCATTGTTGAGGCTTTTGTTGAGGCTTTTGTGCAGGTGAAAAGGGTCACGTCTAGACGCATTGTTGAGCTCAGACAGGCTATTGTAGGCTTTGTCTTGTGCGTTCTTACACCAAGTATAAACCCGCCAAGCTGACAGTCAACCTAAAGTGAATTTGGGCATGCACGTGCGACATTCTTGGGTCATGTTGTAGGTCAGCGTCAGGTAAAACCTGTAGATGCTAAGGTTAGTGCTATCTCGCTATCCCCAAGACCAACATGTAAGTGACAACTGATGCGTTTCTTGGGTATGGCTGGTTACTACAGGAAAGTTTGTCCAGATTTTTCAGATAGTACTGAGCCTTTAACTCACTCTTAAGAAAGAGGGTAACTTTCGTTTGAACCGATGAATGTGAATCAGCTTCTGAAAAGCTGAAAGCCATACTCAAGAGCGCGCCAGTTCTTTCAGCACCAGATTTTGACCTTTTAAACTGGCTGTAGATGCTAGTGATGTTGCTGCTGGTGCCGTTTTGTTACAAGAAGGTATAGATGGTGTAGATCACCCAATATGTTATTTTTCACGTAAATTTGACAAACATCAGAGAAATTATTCTACAATTGAGAAAGAAAGTTTGGGAATGATATTGGCTTTACACCATTTTAATGTTTATGTTACTTCTTCATCGTTGCCAATTACCGTATTCACTGATCACAATCCACTTGTTTTCATAAGTAAGATGAAAAACTAAAATCAAGGATTGTTGAGATGGAGTTTGGTGTTACAAGAATATAATATTGAAATCAGACATATTAAGGGCAAGGACAATTTGATTGCTGATTGTTTGTCTCGCATATAATGTACATATGTTTGTCAACATTTTTGCTGTTGTAATATAGATTTTTTTTTTGCAATATTGTTTTGAGTTGTCAAGAAACTTCTAAGTTTGAAACTTTCTTTTTTTTAAGAGGGGGAGTGTCATGGTGTTGTAGTTTATTATTAGACACTGTGGATATTTCTACGTAAGCTTGTTATGTGAGTCATCCATCTGGAATTTTATCGAAGCTGTTGTGGATTGTATCTGGGTCAGATCATACGTCAATGCTGTATGTTTTGGAATGATCTCGAATGCCCCGTAGAGTATAAATAGCCCGGCAGTTAGTCATTCTGCTGAGGGAATTCAAACGGCTTTATACTGTCTTACCTTTGTCTGAAATTACGGATTGTTGGATTGTATACTCCGGTGAACTGACTTTTGGCACTGTGTTATCTACGCGATTGAACTGTCGAAGATTGGGCATTTACTATAAACGACTGAGCGGTGTTGGACTATCAAAATACAGAAACGCGATTTCTGCGCGTCAGCACGGACTGTGTAGGGATTTGCACCTCAGTACGGACTGTGAAATATACACCGGTATAGCATTGAACAGTAAGACTATATTTCTCATTTATTTCTTGTATTGAACTTACTTAATTTGTATATGATTTTAGTATTGTAAATAAATATTTGATTGTTAATCCTTGACTTCACAAAAGTTTTCTGTTACGTTTTTTCTATTATCGTTTATGACGTAACATCGTATATAACTTACTTTGGAATAGAAAAAACACCCTCTGGTTTTAACCCCGTCAAATGTATAGCTCAACTTTCTTATATTCTGTTGAACTTGCTTAGACCTCATTTGGTTAATAAACATTCAATTCAGTATAACATTACGCAATTATGGCAGTCACAATTAAACGCAGCATAAGTAGGGTGATGGAAAAATATGCAAAAGTACTGACAAGACACATTTCTAAAAACATAACAAGAACCGAAATTGATCCTTGTGATGATTTGTATTCCAGCCACGCTTTTAATGTAACGGGTGATGGGAAAAGCTGCCGGCAAATTGTTCTGAAGCCATCTACCCATAGGCAAGCATACGTGTACTGACTGCATATTTCTAAAAGCTTCAAAAGAACCAAACCTGATCGCTGTGATGTTTAGGTCTATATAGCATACAATACTCAAGGCTCTCAGCCACAATGTGTTCGCATGATGTATAGATACATTTCGACGATTTTAAATTGCAAAAAGAAATAGTTACATATATCATGTCCAGTATAACTATAGCTCAACTATATGGCGTCATACTCCAGCGCCTCCCAATCGCTAACTGTATGCTGTCTTGCCGAAATCATGAACACTGTTGACTTTCCTACAAGAAACGAGCTTGTATTTATATTTATGTTAGGCTAACTTGGATATAAGGTTTATGGTAGCAGGTATCTTCACTCTAAGATTCACAAGTTTAGTAAGAAATATCGCATTAGGAATAAAATGTCATGGTGGTGGGGAAAGATGCCAGCGCATTGACCAGAAGTCGCACGACTCCACATGCCAACAACAATAACATGAACCCTCTGCCAATTAATGTCGCTATCGAGCCGAAACAAGACGGCAACGGCGACGATACTGAATTGGACTTCTTTACATGTCGCCTGTACTTGCATCCACTCTTCAACAGTATTTTTGGCCTAGTTAGGTTGACAGCGAGGCAATTTGGTGAAAAATCAACTGTATAAGCCGGACCACGGTATCCTATGTCCCCTGATTTAAACCCCACGGAGGACATTTCCCAGCAGCCTGACCGTGTTAATTTATGAATGGTTGTTCACACTGTTTTCCAAAAACAACTAGAAGCTGTGTCTTTGGCAGAAGGAGATACGTTCTTGATTATGT
>JAVTVY010002228.1:0-32986 GCA_036873755.1 Hanleya hanleyi
AATGTCCACAGTGTGATTATGGTGCAGCTATCAAGAGAGATCTGTCCAAACACATGAGAAGACACACCGGCGAGAAGTCACACAAATGTTCACAATGTGATTACAGTGCAGCTTTCCGGAGTATTCTGTCCCAACACATGAGAACGCACACTGGGGATAGGCCATACAAATGTTTGCAGTGTGATTACAGTGCAAAATTGAAGAGTCATCTATCCCAACACATGAGAACACACAACGGCGAAAAGCCATACAAATGTTCCCAGTGTGATTACAGTGCAGCTACAAAGCGTCATCTATCCAAACACATGAGAACACACACCAGGGAAAGGCCATACAAATGTTCATGGTGTGATTACAGTGCAGCTATAAAGAGTACTTTGTCCCAACACATGAGAACACATACTGGGGAGAAGCCATACAAATGTTCCCAGTGTGATTACAGTGCAACTTCTCAGAGTAATCTGTCCAAACACATGGGAACACACAACGGCGAGAAGCCATACAAATGTTCACAGTGTGATTACAGTGCAGCTTTCAGGAGTATTCTGTCCCAACACGAGAGAACTCACACCAGGGAGAGGCCATACAAATGTTCACAGTGTGATTACAGTGCAACTTTAAAGAGTTATCTATCCAAACACATAAGAACACACACCGGGGAAAGGCCATACAAATGTTCATGGTGTGATTACAGTGCAGCTGTGAAGGGTACTCTGTCTCAACACATGAGAACTCTGACGGGGGAGAGGCCATACAAATGTTCATGGTGTGATTACAGTGCAGCTCTGAAGGGTACTCTGTCTCAACACATGAGAACACACCGGGGAAAAGCCATACAACTGGCACAGTGTGATTACAGGGCACCTAGGAAAAGTTATCTATACCAACCCTTGAGGACACACAACGGGCACGGCCATACAAATATTCATGGTGTGATTACAGTGCAGCTGTTAGAGTACTCTGTCCCAACACATGATAACGCATACTGAGGAGAAGCCATACAAATGTTCACTGTGTGAGTACAAGTTCGCTGGCAAGAGTACTTTTTCTAATCACATGAAAGGACACACCATACAAATGCTGTTCGATGACCGTTCAGTTGACAAAGGTAGTCTCCCCAACGCGTGACAAAGACTGGAGACGAGATACACAAATGTTCACAGTGTAACTACAGTTTGGCTCGTCATTCCAAGCACATAAATATACACACCCGCCGTGAAAAAGCCGTACAACTCTTCACAGTGTGATTACTTTCACTTCGCAGTCCAATAGGGCTAATATTGGCCCACCCAGGCCACCAAACGTCCATTCCAGTGGCTTTCTCCCACCATTCCCTGTCCGCGCATGCGCACCATGGCCTTCCCTCCATTCCCTTCTCATCCAGTCGGATACAAACTGACACCTCACATGACCCAATCGGACCAATAGTGGTCCATCCCGACCCCAAAACGTTCATGGCAAGGCGCATTGTAACTTTTCAAAACAGATCAACCCATGGAACAGAGATCCCATCGTGTTCTAACACCGCGAGACAAAAAACCCAAAGTGGGTTCCCCATTAGGATAACGTTGAAATCACTGCACCGTACGGTCTTCTTTAGGGGTAGATCACTCCTGCTGAGCTCTCACGTGACCGCAAGTGACCTTTGACCCGAACGTGACTGTTAACACGAATGTGACCTTTGACCAGAAAGTGACATAATCCGTGAGGTAATCGTGACGTCAAATCGACGTGACTCCACACCCTCACACTTCACCCTAATTGTTGCTTTATATATTACTGCAGATAGACAAATCAAAAACATGATGATTACCGAGTAGCTTTGACAGAATTTTGATAAAAAGCTTTGATATTATGAAAGAAAATATAACAATGAAACTATGAAAAAATAGAATCAGAGTGTACACAGAATCCTGAAGCCTTTAGGAATCAAATAAAGAAATTAGGACCGAAATGAGAAACTACATATCCCTATGAAAATTGTTGATGACAACGGAGATGTTTGCACAGACTCAGCAGTTGTTCTGAAAAGCTGGCATGGTGACTACCAACAGTTATATAATATAAATGATGGAATTTAAGATGAGCATTTTTGCACTGATAAGCTTAATGAATTAGATGAAAAGGGACATTTATTGAATTCAAATAACTCATTAAATAGACAATTATAAAAGAGAGAAATCTGCAGGGCTATAGATAATGCAAAAAGTTACAAAACACCTGGAATTCATGATATTCCCAGTGAAGTGTTGCAAAACAACACAGTTAAAGATGTGTTGCATACCTTCTTGATTTTATGATTTCATAATGACTTATTGCCAACTGCTTGGTCGAAAGCGTTGATTTTTGTTGTATCCCATGGAAGTAATAACGATCTCCCGAGTCCCGTTGAATTACCGGGGAATTGGTATTGTCATGTTTGTATATAGTAGTGTGCTTAACGGTCGAATTTCAACTTTTGCTGAAGAGAACGATTTGCTCTCTGAAGAACATAACGGTTTTCATAAGACAAATCCTGTTTGGACCATATATTCTCGCTGCAATGTATGGTTGATAACTATTGCTCAGAGGGTATGCTTGTTTACTCTTGTTTCATTGACCGTAAAAAGGGTCTTTCATTTGGTTAATAGAAATTTTTTTTTTTTTTTTTTTTTAAATCGATGGTGATATATAAAAAGCTGTCAAGAAAATGTATTCTAATACGATGTCTGCTGTACAGGCTAATAGCTATCTGACCGATTGGTTTAGAACTCCGGAGTGAGGCAAGGGGACACGCTATCGCCCACATTATTTTCAAGCTATATGAATGGTTTAATTGAAGAAGTAAAACAATGTAATCTGGGGGTTAATATAAACGAAAAGATTATATGTATTTTGGCTTATGCGGATGACATCGTTATTTTAGCTGCGAGTGATTCTGATTTACAAAAATTATTAGATTTGAAGTAAATATTAATAAATGAAAAAAAATGTTCACTTTGGAAAACGTAGGAAAAGGTCCTTTTGAATTTAAACTAAGTAGAACAGTTATTGACTACATAGACAGTTACAAGTATCTTGGGGTAATATTTACAGAATATATGAATTTTGAAATTGCTGCTGAAATCCTATCGGAATTCGCAGGTAGAGAGCATGGATCTATTATTAACAAATGTAGAAATATATCAGGTCTTGGTTTTGAAACTTATACTGTTTTATTTAACAAAGGCGTTCTTCCTATACTCAACTAGGGTCTCGTAGCATGGGGAATGGATAAAAATACCTTTCTTGTCTGTAATGGTATTGTAAACAGAGCCGAGAGATATTTTCTTGGCGTTCATAAATTGACCTCATTTGATGCTGTTGATGGTGACTGGTTGGCCGTCATTGAAAACCTTAAAAACTGTTGAAATTTTGAGATTGTGGAATCGTTTAGTTTCGATGGATAACTGTCGTTTAACGACATTTATTTTTACATGGGAGTGCTTACGTCAGGGTAGGTGGTGCAAAAAATTAAGTAATATCGAGTGATGTTGACTTTTTGTCCCCTGCCACGTAAGTGGGAGGGGGACTTGAAAATGCTACCCGTACGTCCGTCCTACCGTCCTTCCGTCCCCTTTCCTTGTCTGCAAGATATCTCGAGAACTACTTGGTGGAATTTCACCAAACTTGGATGGAAGCTTCATTGGGATGGCCCCCTCATTTGATTAGGTTTTGATTTGTGTGCATTGGTTCGTCCGCCCGTCCATCCACTTGTACATGTATATACAGACCTTGTCTGCAAGATATCTTGATAACTACTGGACGGAATTTTACAAAACTTGGACGGAAGTTTCATTGGAATAGCCCCCTCATTTGATTAGGTGTTTGATGTGTGTGCGTGCATACATGGGTGTCCGGTGTCCGTCCGTCCCCCCATCTACTTGTTCATGTATATACAGTCCTTGTCTGCAAGATATCTCGAGAACTTCTGGACGGAATTTCACCAAACTTGGATGGAAGTTTCATTGGGATGCCCCCCTCACTTAATTAGGTTTTGGTGTGTATGCGTTCGTCAATCTGTGTCCGGTGTCTAACTGTCTGTCCGTCCGTCCGTCCCCTTTCCTTGTATGCAAGATATCTCGAGAACTACTGTGCGGAATTTCGCCAAACTTGGATGGAAGCTTCATTGGGATGGCCCCCTCATTTGGTTAGGTTTTGATTTGCGTGCTTGCATTCATCCATGTCCGGTGTCCGTTCGGCCGTCCATCCATCTACATTTTCATGTATATACAGTCCTTGTCTGCAAGATATCTTGAGAACTACTGGACGGAATTTCGCCTTCATTGGGATAGTCCCTGCATTTGATCAGGTTTTGGTGTGTGCTGTGTGTGTGTGTGTGTGTGCGTTCGTCCGTGTCCGGTGTCCGTTCGACCCTCCATCTTCTTGCACATGTGTATACAGGCGTTGTCTGCAGGATATCTGAACTGCATGACGGAGGTTCACCAAAGTTGAATGGAAGCTTCATTGGAATAGCCCCCTCATCTGAATAGGTTTTGGTCTGTGTGCATGCGTTCGCCCATGTCTGGTGTCCGTCCGTCGGTCCATCTACTTCTACATGTATATGTATCCCTCCCTGCAAGATATCTGAAGAACTACTGGGCGGAATTTCACCAAACGTGGATGGAAGCTTCACTGGGCTAGCCCCCTCATTTGGTTAGGTTTTGATGTGTGTGCGTGCATTCTTCCATGTCCAGTGTCCGTTCGTCCATCCATCCATCTACCTGTACATGTATAAACAGTCTTTGTCTGCAAGATATATTGAGAACTACTGGACGGAATTCCACTAAACTTGGATGGAAGGTTCATTCGGATAGTCTCTTCATTTGATCAAGTTTTTGGTTTGTGTGTGTTTGTCCCTGTCCGGTGTCCGTCCGGTCCTCTATCTACTTGCATATGTATGCAGGCGTTCTCTGCAAGATATCTGAACTGCTTGATGGAGGTTCACCAAACTTGAATGGAAGCTTCATTGGAATAGCCCTCTCATTTGATTACGTTTTGGTCTGTGTGCTTGCGTTCGTACATGTCTGGTGTCCGTCCGTCTGTCCATCTACTTCTACATGTATATGTATCCATGTCTGCAAGAAATCTGAAGAACTACTGGACGGAATTTCACCAAACGTGGATGGAAGGTTCATTGGGATACCCGCCTCATTTGATTAGGTTTCGGTGTTTGTATGCATTCACCCGTGTCCATTATCCGTGCGTCCATCCATCTAATTGTGCAATTGCGCAGGTATATACAGTCCTTGTCTGTAAGATATCTTGAGTACTGGACGGAATTTCACCAAACTTGGATGGAAGGTTTATTGGGATAGCCCTCTCATTTGATTAGCTTTTGGTGTGTGTGCATTCATCCACGTCAATTGTCCGTCCGTCCATCCATCTAATTGTACATGTATTTACAGTCCCTGTCTGCAAGATATCTGGAGAACTACTTGGAATTTCACCAAACTTTGGTGGAAGATTCGTTGGGATAGCCTCCTCATCTGGTTAGGTGTTGGTATGTGTACGAGCGTTCATTCGTGTCCATCCATCTATTTGTACATGTATATACAAGCCTTGTCTGCAAGATATCTGGAGAACTACCTGATGGAATTTCACTGAACTTGGATGGAAGCTTCAATGCAATAGGCTCCTCATCTGATTAGGTTCCTGGATGCATGCATGCATTCGTCCGGGTCTGTTGTCCGTCCGCCTGTCCATCTACTTCTACAAGAAGAAGTTATTATTCCTGGAGAAGAATATTACGTTCGAAACTGCAGTTGAAATATAATGATGTAGAAAGTTGAGAATGTTTTGTCGTTCTTTTTCTTATCTTACTGCTCCACGCTTACAAAACTTCTTTTGTTTACTTCCACATGTATAGGCAAGCCTGGTCTGTACGATATCTGGAGAATTACTAGATGGAACTTTACAAGACTTTGATGGAATCTTTATTGGAATGGCCTCCGCATCTGATTGTGTTTTGGTGAGCGCGCGTGCAACCATCTGTTTCTGATGTCCATCTTTGTTACCTGTATGTAAAGGACTACTCTTGTCTACAAGATTTGTGGAGAACTACCGGGTGAAATTTCACCAAACTTGGATGGAAGCTTCTATACAGTACAGCATGTATATTACAGGTGTGCCTCTTGTATGTTTTCCATCTTTCCTATATTGTGATCAGTTTCGAAATAATTGATGCTTCACAATTACATGTATTCCACATTGGTTGGACGCGGAGGTGTCTGCAAGTCACTCATTGCTATATAAATCCCGACTCACTGGGCTACTGCAACAAGGAAAATGGCTTCTATGCAATTAATATTTTTAGATGCCCAGCTTTGTTTAGAACACTTATTGCTACATTCATTTTATAGCACTTTCCCTTAAATAATGTTCCCATTCAAGGCAAGGTGGGAGGTTGGGGGAGACGTATGTTTTTGCTTAAAAAAAAACAAAACAACCAGCATAGGCTTCATGCCGGAGCGGCATCTCATTTCTCATTTCAGCCGATGGCAATAAATTGGGGTCATATCAGAATTACTGATAGAAATAAAATGCTCTCTCCCGCAAAGACGATATGGATATAATTACATTTTTCAGGGTTCGTACGGGTCCTGGAAAACCTGGAAAGTCATGGAATTTGAAAATAAAAAATCCAGGCCTGGAAAACCTGGAAAATAGAGATTTTGAGGCAAAAGTCATGGAAAAGTCATGGAAAAATAAAACGAGTGGAAATATCAACAAAACCTGCTTTTTGCTCCGAGTTCATTCTGTGAACAAAGTTTTCGCTAAAACCGCCATCAAAGTATCTCGAAGTCAAGTCTTGTCAGACAGGATGCCTTCTATAGTTACGGTAATTTAAATAATTCACCTTCCAAATTTAATTCGAAAACGGCCGATTTTCCCCCTGTCGTGATTTTTTCCATCCTTATAAAACGAAAACGGGAGCATTTTCAATATACCCGTGAAACAATAAATTCGAACACTCCCGTTTTCGTCGTGGAGTTCGTGCCGCTGAAAGTAAAGTGAATATGTTACTAAGAATAATTTGTTTATAGGGTCGTACTAAAAACTGCGCAGAACTGCGCGGAGCTTAATTTCAACTGCGCGTGGATTATTTGATGGATTTTTCTTTATTTGCTGACGAGCAGAATATTGATATTAATAAAACAGACAACAAAATCCGCAAATTGCGAATCTGTAGACTATATGTCGCTTGAAACGAGAGGGAACGAAATTCAAATGCGCGGAAATTATGTTTCACAGCCCGGAGATTAGCTTCGCTGGAATGGAATCGTTAATATTAGAGCACCTTATCCTACCTTATTCGTTCTCATTTCACTTGGAATCTTTTGATATGCTTTCTTCAACTGAGTCTTATGTGTGGAATTTCAACTGTCCGTAAGAATATATTGGCAGGTATCAATTTTGAATGCGCGGAAATCGTGTTTCACGCCACTGAGATTCGCTTCGCTCGAACTAAGTCTGATGTGTATGAATTGTATCTGTCCGAACGTAAATTGAGTATAAATTTTAACTGCGCGGAAATCGAGCCTGTAAGCAAATTTGGCATAAAGTTTAACTGCACGGAAATCCATGGCAGCTTCACCACACGCAGATTCTCCTGGATTGAACTAAGTCTGATGTGTATGAATTTCATCTGTCCGAACGTTACTTGGTATAAATTTCAACTGCGCGAAAGCTGTAAGCATATTTGGCATAAAGTTTAACTGCACGGAAATCCATGGTAGCGTCACCCAACGCAGATTCTCTTAGATTGAACTAAGTCTGATATGTATGAAAAGGCTTGCGTGTATGAATTTCATCTGTCCGACGTGATCTTGGTATAAATTTCAACTGCGCCGAAATCGAGCCTGTAGGCTTCTCATTAGCAGGAGGTTGGAGGCGAAAATGCCCGTCAACTGACCATTTTGAGGCACCTACTTGATCAATAGAAAGTAATTTATCGGCAATTTGAATGATATTTTCGATGTCTCATTTTCTTTAATAAACAGATGATTTGGAAGGACAAAGATATAAATGTTTCCCTCTGCTTGTCCCTGTCAGGGCTTCGGCGTAATAGTTAGTTTATGCACAACTCCTATGTCGAGGGAGCTATTATTTGATTTCTTTTAGATCTGTATGATGTGTCTCATACATTTTGACTGCAAAAAGGGAGTAGTTGAGTATTTCATTTGTGCTATGGGGAGATGTCAACAGACATTGATGCTGGTGTTTTATTCACTCACCAATCCAGAGAGACATTTCCATGTAATAAAATGACAGACGTCAGTGTTTCCAACAACATGTTAATCCAGTTTATAATCAACGAGGAATCAACTTTATGAAGCGGACGAACATAAAATATGCACCCTGATCTCATCGCTGGGTGACTGACATCTCACGAGCATGACGAGTGACGTTGTAGACAAGTCAATGTACTATACAACCCGATCATCATTGCAGGACTTGGCTTGTACATTGTGAAATTTAGACGTTTAGTTTGTATGTATTTTCAATCCTTTACATCGCTGGACATTTCATTTTTTACTTCGTGTTTGATGGATAATGAACCAAACGTCGGCATCACGGTACAGATTTAGCCCGGAAATATGGTCGACTGACTGACTGACTGACTGCAGGCACGTGTCGCAATACTGTCGGGCTATCATCCCTATTGCGGTAATGGAAACTTCCACTGACCCGGTGTTGTAACTCCACAAGGCTTCCCGACGAATTGAATTGGAAGAGTTCACTTTCAAAATAGGGAAGTAAGGCACAAAAGTTTTAAACATGCATATCGCTTTTCAACAACAACAACGTGAAGGCAGATTTTTCTTTCGTTTCGTAGACTCTATTTTCTTTGTATTTCATTCTTGAAACTTGCAACTCTGGCGGACAAATTCACGACCTACGCAAATTAATTATAATAACATCAACAACTACACAGGGACTGTTTGAAGTTGAAGAAAAAGAAAAACTTTTACCCGACAGATGGCTGATAAAAACTTTTAAGGATGGCCCCGGGTCTTTTAAATGAACTATGATAGAGATATCAAACATAATACACGGTTATCAATAGATCACAATGATCAGGGTGAAGCGGTCCGCCATTTTGGATCTTCCGTGAAAATCAGCGTCACATATAATTCGAACACAAGCGTTTTTCTGGAATTAGCGTGACAAATAATTTGAAAGTAGCCAATTTTTAAAGTTGCGAGTTTCATCACCGTTGTTTGTTATTGTGGGACATTTTTGATTCAATTATGTATGGCATTTGCATATTAAAATTAGAGCATGCAGACAAATAATGGCATTGACTTCGCAGGATATCCACCACCAATGAAGAATTTCAGTGTAAAAAATCTTCACATTTCTGGGCAAGTGTGCCCGAAAAGGTCATGGAATTTCCTGAAGTTGGTCATGGAAAGTCATGGAAAAGTCATGGAATTTCAGACATCCTAAGGTGTACGAACCCTGATTTTTGGGATTATTGATTCCGTGTGTCTAAACATTAACCACTATTCAGAATTGGTATTTATGAGTAAAAGTAAAACTTGTACCTTAACCGTATGATATCATATAGTCTGTATTCAATTTACAAACGAACACAAATGAATAGGCAGTACGGTGTAGCAGAAATTTGCATGGTGCCAGGTATTTTTCAGTCCAGTTTCACAATTCAAGTGTACCAGTTCAGAAGATTAATAGCAGGTAAGATTGAATGTTAACCCTATCTGGCCTGGGCTTTTTGGGACCTGTTGTGGCCTTGGGGGAGGGGAACCGAAATGGCCGCACGTAATTATTTGTCTTACTCCTTGAGCTAGGGGGCTGAAAGTTACCCACACTATACCCTTGGGCCAAGCTTTACCAGAAAGTGTAAAAAAATCCAAGATGGCCGCCAAGATGACGTCACAGTGACGTCATTTTCAAAAACAGCATTTTTTGGTCAATTTTCAGCCAGATTTTCCATATTTTTATTTATGCAATTTCTCCGCAAAAACTTGATAAATTAGTAAATATTAATGTGATATGATATAAAATAGTTTTTGCCTGCTTTTCATCGCAGAAAAGCAGAAATTTTGAAGAAATATGAAAAGTACTGTGCTGATCACGGAAGAACAAAGTAATACGAAACAATCATTTAAGCGTGGCGGATCAGTAGCTTCAGTGCAGAATGACTTATCTGCTGGAGTTACCCAATTATAGTAGTTGGAAATCCCCTTTAAACAGCAGTAATAGCCACAAAGCAACTACTTCTCCAACGCGAACATCAAAATTTCTCTATGAAACATCATATCGGAAACGCTTTGTCCTGGTTTATTTTGAACATGATTCCACTATACTTTGTCAGACAAACTTCGTCTCTAAGTCCAGACGTACGGATCACACTTAATATGGAGCATTTTGCGGACCTCAAATACACATCTAAAGTTTATTCATTTAATTAAATGTCTACTTTGGTGCTTATCAAAAATCAATAGTTAATTATGCATAAATATTCGTTTTTGCAGCGTGTAGAACAAATTGAACTCTACAAAATGACTACCATTTCTTCGTGATATTGACAATATTTCACGCTTGAAATAACTTTGTAATTCACTACATATAAAACTCCATTGAGGTTGTTTCATGTACCCGGTCTCAATTAGATAAGGAGACATCATAATTTATTCATGATCACTGGCACAACTTTCAATGTTGCCGTATAAGGTAATAACAGGCAGTCCGTTGGAGTGTCACTTATATCCCACGACCGGTGAAATTGCCGAATGATAAACCTTACACGCCTGTATGCCGGTAAACGGCATTGTTGACCTTTGTGCTACTAAACGCGAATATATTTTGACGTCTCCCTATTTAATTGAGGCCCGGTACATGACACAACCGTAGTGGAGTTTTATATGGAGAGAATTACAAAGTTATTTCAAGCCTGATATATTTTCGATATCGAGTCCTGGTCATTTTGATGTGTTCAGTTTGTTCTACACGACATATAACGAAAATTTATGCGGAGTTAACTAATGATTTTGACAACGTTCATAAAGTTAGACCGCGGTTCGCAGTTCGTTATTCGCGGAGAACAGCGACACATAGCCGCGTCCCTAGCAGCGCTCGCTGGAGTCGGATTTGGGATATGAATCTGCAAAGATATAGAGCATAACATTCCCTCTTGCTATGCAGATTTTGGTGTTCAAAGTACTCATAATAAAAACGAGAGATCCTGAAGGATCTTGGCGCCCACCATTGTCCGATAATTGTAAGCTAATGACTAGAGGATCTTTTTGTCCATTGTTACTAAGAACAGACAATTGATTTGTAATTTTGTTTACAGAATTTCGAATCTGAGTGAAAAAGATTGAAAAAGGCCACTGAAAAACACCAAGATATGATAATAAGTTTCAGGAGTTTCAAGATTTCTAGAAACTTTACTTATGTCGGTTGTTATAATACAAGAGAAATGAGCAAAGTTAGCCTGAAAGTGAATGTACATGTACCGAGGATCCTTCGCCTTTGTTTTGTAGTATTTTTTTTATTTATTTTTTTTGCACGTGTCATCATTGGGTACTGGAAGCGAAGGCCAATCTCTTTGACACTTTGGCATGAGCTATGAAACATACTTCAGATTTTATAATCAGGAACGAATGCTAATTCTGTTCTGTTTCTTGGGCTATTTTGAGATATCTCTTTTAAGATACGAGGATGTTAATTATTGTGTTTGTAACTGTTTCTTATTCTATTCACTGTTGTCTGTCATCTTGTAATTGTACATGTATGTGTAATATGTCTGTTGGGAGAGGCGTTCAAATAGGCTCTGCCTGTTCCCCGATCCCTGTTTCCTGGTGAAATAAATATACTGTTTAAATCAAGATACCATGCTCGAAAATAGTAAGATGGTACAATAATGCTTAATACTGAAGGGATCCGGTCCGCGCAGTAATGTTGAAACTTCAAAAGTGCCTGGTTCCTGATTATCTCCCTTGGATCGAAACATCCAGTAGTCTACAGTTGTCGAGTTGTGACATTGAGTCACAAGACTGAGATCGGCATACGAAACGGTGGAGCAGTTCACTTGCTACTGCATGGACTAAAGAAGGCTGATTTAAAATTTGAAGAAATACATTTCAATTCAGAATTATTTGAACTCCTTGATATGAAAGGTGAAAATACGGATATTCTCTATAGTCAATATATAGAATATGCCCCACCGTTTGATCCGCCGACTCTTGTGATGCAACGTCATTTGAGAATACCAAATTAATTTGGAGCGTAACTTGGATTTTCGAATCGGACCAAAAAAGGCATCTTGCACTAATATGCCCCATGTGAGACCTGTGTACCAAATTTCAGAAAAATCCATGAAATATTTCCCAAGAATTCACGGTAACAATGTTTCAGGGGGAAATTCAAGATGGCCGCCTTGTGGCCATATTGGATCTTCGATTCGGACCGAAAAAGGTACCTTGCACAACTAGACCATAAGGGGAACCTGTGTACCAAATTTGAGAAAGATCCATGCAGTACTTCCTGAAAAATCACGATAACAAATTTGCATGGGAAAATCCAAGATGGCCGCCTGTTTTGCCATATTGAATTTTCGAATCGGACTAGAAAAGGTATCTTGTACAACTAGACGACAAGATGAACCTATGTACCTAATTTAACAAAGATCCATGCAGTAATTCCTGAGAAATCGCAATAACAAAGTTTCATGGGGAAATCCAAGATGGCCGCCTGATGGACATATTGGATTTTGGAATCGGACCAAAAAAAGTTTCTTGCACAACTGGACCCCAAGGGGAACATGTGTACCAAATTTGAGAAAGATCCATGAAGTAGTTCCTGAGAAATCGTGATAACAAGTTTTCATATGGGAATCCAAGATGGCTGCCTAGTGGCCATATTGGATTTCGGAATCGGACCAGAAAAGGTTTCTTGCACAACTAGACCCCAAGGGGAACCTGTGTGCCAAATTTGAGAAAGATCCGTGCAGTAGTTCCTGAGAAATCGCGATAACAAGGTTTCATGGGGAAATCCAAGATGGCTGCCTGGTGGCCATATTGGATTTTCGAATTGGACGAAAAAAGGTTTCTTGCACAACTAGACCCCAAGGGGAACCTGCGTAACAAATTTGAGAAAGATCTATGCAGTTGTTCCTGAGAAATCATGATAACAAGGTTTTACGGGAAAATCCAAGATGGCTGCCTGGTGGCCATATTGGATTTTCGAATCGATCCAGAAAAGGTATCTGCACATCTAGACCCCAAGAGGAACCTGTGTACCAAATTTCAGAAAGATCCGTGCAGTAGATCCTGAGACATCGCGATAACAAGGTTTTACGGGAAAATCCAAAATGGGCGCCCTGTGGCCATATTGGATTTTCGAATCGGACCAGAAAAAGTATCTGCACAACTAGGCCCCAAGGGGAATATGTGTACCAAATTTCAGAAAGATCCATGCAGTAGTTCCTGAGAAATCATGATAGCAAGGTTTCATGGGAAAATCCAAGATGGCTGCCCTGTGGCCATATTGGATTTTCGAATCGGACCAGAAAAGGTATCTGCACATCTAGACCCCAAGAGGAACCTGTGTACCAAATTTCAGAAAGATCCGTGCAGTAGTTCCTGAGACATCGCGACAACAAGGTTTTACGGGAAAATCCAAGATGGCTGCCCTGTGGCCATATTGGATTTTCGAATCGGACCAGAAAAGGTATCTGCACATCTAGACCCCAAGAGGAACCTGTGTGCAAAATTTCAGAAAGATCCGTGCAGTAGTTCCTGAGAAATCGCGATAACAAGGTTTCATGGGGAAATCCAAGATGGCCGCCCTGTGGCCATATTGGATTTTCGAATCGGGCTAGAAAAGTTATCTGCACAACTAGACCCCAAGGGGAACATGTGTGCGAAATTTCAGAAAGATCCGTGCAGTAGTTCCCGAGAAATCGCGATAAGAAGAATTGTTTACGGACGGACGACGGACTGACTGACGGACGGACGACGGACCACGGACGAAAGGCGATTTGAACAGCCCACCATCTGGTGATGGTGGGCTAAAAAGGGATTCAGCATGTGTGTGTGTGAAAAAAACAACGTACACTGCATCTCATACATATCACATGAGGCTGACAAGCTGTGGATAGGAAAAAGTCCCAAACTTTAACATTTAGTGCCCCAGGGGTGGAGAAATCCTCCTGAGGATAGTGCATAGGTTGAACAAGTGTGGCATCATGTAAGCTCCCAGAATATATGGGAATGGGGGGGGGGTCCATCCAATGATTTTCTTGAATCTTGAATGGACCAGGCTTTCTTGTATCAGGGAACCTTCAAAGGTCACAATGAAACATGCAACCAAGGGTTCCCGATGGGTATAGATAACAGTGCAAAAGCTAAGTCATCAAAAAATGATAAAAAAAATAATTAACGAGAGATCCTGAAGGATCTTGGCGACCACCATTGTCCGATAATTATAAGCTAATGACAAGAGGATCTTTTTGTCCATTGTTACCAAGAACAAACGATTGATTTCTAATTTTGTTTACAGAATTTCGAATCTGAGCGAAAAAGATCAAAAAAGGGACACTGGAAAACACCAAGATATCATCTTTCTAAGTTTAAGGAGTTTCAAGATTTCTAGAAACTGTACTTATGTCAGTTGTAATAGTACAAGAGAAAAGAGCAAAGTTAGTCTGAAAGTGAATGTCCGGAGGATCATTCGTCTTCGTTTTGTAGTATTTTTTTTGCACGTGTCATCATTGGGTACTGGAAGCGAAGACAAATGTCTTTGACCCTTTGGCATGAGCTATGAAACATACTTAAGATTTTATAATTAGGAACGAATGCTAATTCTGTTCTGTTTACTGGGCTAGTTTGAGATATCTTTTTTAAGATACCATGCTCGAAAATAGTAACATGGTGCAATACTGAAGGGATCCGCGCAGTAATGTTGAAACTTCGAAAGTGTTTGAATCCTGATTATCTCCCTTGGATCGAAACATGCAGTAGTCTAAAGTTGTCGAGTTGTAACGTTGTGTCACAAGAGTGACGTCCCGTCATGTAGCCGACCCGTCGGCAGACGAAACAGTTCACTGGATTAAGAAAATTGATTTGAAATTTGAAGAAATATATTTTAATTCTGAATTATTTGACCTCCTTGATATGGAAGGTGAAGGTATGGATATTCTCTATAGTCACTATATAGAATATGCCCCAACGTTTGATCCGCCGACTCGTGTGATGCACAACTCGGGAATACCATATTAATTTCAAGAGTAACTTTGATTTTGGAATCGGACCAAAAAAGGCATCTTGCACAACTAGGCCTCATGTGGAACCTGTGTACCAAATTTCAGAAAGAATCCATGAAGTAGTTCCTGAGAATTGACGATAATAATGTTTCAAGGGAAAATTCAAGATGGTCACCTGGCGGCCATATCGGATTTTCGAATCGGACCAAAAAAGGTATCTTGCACAACTGGACCACAAAAAACCTGTGTACCAAATTTAAGGAAGATCCATGCATTACTTCTTGAGAAATCACGATAAAGTTTCATGGGAAATCCAAGATGGGCGCCTGGTGGCCATATTGGATTTTCGAATCGGATCGAAAAAGGTATTTTGCGCAACTAGACCGCAAGGGGAACCTCTGTACCAAATATGAGAAAGATCCATGCAGTACTTCCTGAGAAATCACGATGACAAAGTTTCATGAGGAAATCCAAGATGGCTGCCTTGTGGCCATATTGGATTTTCGAATCGGACCAGAAAAGGTATCTTGCACAAATAGATCCCACTGGGAACCTGTGTACTAAATTTGAGAAAGATCCATGAAATAGTTCCTGAGAAACTGCGATGACAAGGTTTCATGAGGAAATCCAAGATGGCTGCCTGGTGGCCATATTGGATTTTCGAATCGGACCAGAAAAGGTATCTTGCACAACTAAACCCCAAGGGGAACCTGTGTACCGAATTTGGGAAAGATCCATGCAGCAGTTCCTGAGAAATTGTGATAAGGTTTCATGGGGAAATCCAAGATGGCCGCCTTGTGGCCATATTGGATTTTCGAATCAGACCAGAAAAGATATCTTGCACAACTAGACCCTAAGGGGAACCTGTGTACCAAGTTTGAGAAAGATCCATGCAGTACTTCCTGAGAAATGACAATAACGAAGTTTCATGGGGAAATCCAAGATGGCCTGTGTACCGAATTTGGGAAAGATCCATGCAGTAGTTCCTGAGAAATCGCGATAACAAGGTTTCATGGGGAAATCCAAGATGGCCGCCTTGTGGCCATATTGGGTTTTCGAATCGGACCAGAAAAGGTATCTGCACAACTAGGCCCCAAGGGGAATCTGTGTACCAAATTTCAGAAAGATCCGTGCAGTAGTTCCTGAGAAATCGTGATAACAAGGTTTCATGGGGAAATCCAAGATGGCCGCCCTGTGGCCATAATGGATTTTTGAATCGGACCAGAAAAGGTATCTGCACATCTAGATCCCAAGGGGAACCTGTGTACCAAATTTCAGAAAGATCTGTGCAGTAGTTCCTGAGAAATCGCGATAACAAGGTTTCATGGGGAAATCCAAGATGGCCGCCCTGTGGCCATATTGGATTTTCGAATCGGACCAGAAAAGGTATCTGCACATCTAGACCCCAAGGGGAACCTGTGTACCAAATTTCAGAAAGATGCGTGCAGTAGTTCCTGAAAAATCGCGATAAAAAGGTTTCATGGGGAAATCCAAGATGGCCGCCCTGTGGCCATATTGGATTTTCGAATCGGATCAGAAAAGTGATCTGCACAGCTAGACCCCAAGGGGAACTTGTGTACCAAATTTCAGAAAGATCCGTGCAGTGGTTCCTGAGAAATCGCGATAACAAGGTTTCATGGAAATCAAGATGTCCGCCCTATTGGCCGCATATTGGATTTCGAATCGAGTTCAGAAAAGGTATCTGCACAACTAGGCCCCAAGGGGAATCTGTGAATTTGAAAGATCCTGTGGTTCCGAGAAATTGTGATAATGAAGGTTTCATGGGAAATCAAGATGGCCGCCCTGTGGCCATAGGGTGCACTCCAGAGGGAGTCTTTTATTCGGCATGGAATAGACTATGGCTCCGTTTTCGGCCACCAGTTGTCGCAAAACCTTCACAACCCAAATCACTTATATGTATATATTTTCTGAAAGAGCATGATGAAACTATTGGTTAAGATATAACACTGCTATGTTATAGAAAAATTTACTCGAACATTCTCCTCCATGCTTGCTTCATTTTTCCTAGAAAACCCCTTAAAAATGTCGAAAAATGGTCAAATTCGGCTCAATTTCCAGAAAAATCTGTAAGAGCGATTTCAATTAAACTTCTTACTCACGTTCCCTGGTCCGGTCTCAACTTAAAAAGGCAAAAAAAAAAGGGGGTATTAACCTAACCGTTTTTTGTCAGATTTTCTTCCCGTAAATGAGTCCCGATTTTTAGGCACACCCAAGGGGCATAACTGAGGCAGGACAAACTTTACTCCATGATCCCGATCAGCGTGTAGACAAAGCCAGCACTCGATTGTTGTACGTACTCGTTTGCAGCGTTGATAATGCTTTGAGGATGGCATTATAGATATAAGCTATTAAGAAGACAAGAAGAATTATGATGTAGCAGAACAAGGGCAGTCTATCGTATTATGAAATTAGAGAGGGGCCATTACTACGAAACTGCGGAGGGCCACCTTAAGGGGCAGGATGTTTTTTACGAAATTAATTATTCACATGTATCGTAATCTCAGAGTGTTTGCGAGTATGGCGGTATACAACACTTGCCAGTTATACATATTATTTTGGGAAATCCGACCGATAACTTTCCCCCTACCCCATCTTTGTTTTGATCAATTTTGCCAATTCTAGCAGGATTTTCGAGAACAAAACTCAAAATTAACCTATTTCTTCTTAATAATGGTCATCCATTCGGCAATATGAAGGCCGTGGTTACTTTTCCGCTTTCCAATGATAGCAGAAACGCGGGAAAATGCAAATAAGCGATGTAACCAAGTCAAATTATTGGTAATTTTGCGCTCAATTTTCTCTTAGAAACATGGGAAATACTTCAGAAACTTGAGAAATAATTTGTAAAACCATAATAATATACATCCATTCCATCCTTTATGGACTGTAAATGGGTTCTCTTGTAAAGAAAATTTACACTGGCAAATTGATATCATTCTGATAGGACCTCGTTCTGCCATAATATCCACCGAAATCTCAGTCCAGGGGGAGATAACTCCTGTATGGAATACAGTATGCAGTAACTCAATTGTATACTAATGGACACACTGTGGATTATTTTAATCGAACTCCTGGTCTTCTTTCCACCTGCTTCCGAAAATAGCGCTTCATGTATAACTAGGCAGTCAAAATTAAACAATCTGGCGTAATGATACATTTCCGCTCCGTAACGGAGTCTACATTAAGATAATGCATAGACTCCACTATTACGCCTTAAGGGTGCACTCCGGAGATTCTTTTATTCGGCATAGAATAGACTATGGCTCCGTTTTTCGGCCACCGGTTGTCGCAAAACCTTCAACCCAAATAACTTATATGTATATATTTTCTGAAAGAGCATGATGAAACTATTATTTTAAGATATAACACTGCTATGTTATAGAAAAATTAAACTCGAACATTCTCCTCCATGCTTGCTTCATTTTCCTAGAAAACCCCTTAAAAATGTCGAAAAATGGTCAAATTCGGCTCAATTTCCAGAAAAATCTGTAAGAGCGATTTCAATTAAACTTCTTACTCACGTTCCCTGGTCCGGTCTCAACTTAAAAAGGCAAAAAAAAGGGGATGTTAACCTAACCGTTTTTTGTCAGATTTTCTTCCCGTAAATGAGTCCCGATTTTTAGGCACACCCAAGGGGCATAACTGAGGCAGGACAAACTTTACTCCATGATCCCGATCAGCGTGTAGACGAAGCCAGCACTCGATTTGTACGTACTCGTTTGCAGCGTTGATAATGCTGAATAGGATGGCATTATAGATATAAGCTATTAAGAAGACAAGAAGAATTATGATGTAGCAGAACAAGGGCAGTCTATCGTATTATGAAATTAGAGAGGGGCCATTACTACGAAACTGCGGAGGGCCACCATATTGGATTTTCGAATCGGACCAGAAAAAGTATCTGCACATCTAGACCCCAAGGGGAACCTGTGTACCAAATTTCAGAAAGATCCGTGCAGTAGTTCCTGAGAAATCGCGATAACAAGGTTTCATGGGGAAATCCAAGATGGCCACCCTGTGGCCATATTGGATTTTCGAATCGGACCAGAAAAGTGATCTGCACAGCTAGACCCCAAGGGGAACTTGTGTACCAAATTTCAGAAAGATCCGTGCAGTGGTTCCTGAGAAATCGCGATAACAAGGTTTCATGGGGAAATCCAAGATGTCCGCCCTGTGGCCATATTGGATTTCCGAATCGGACCAGAAAAGGTATCTGCACAACTAGGCCCCAAGGGGAATCTGTGTACCGAATTTCAGAAAGATCCACGCAATAGTTCCTGAGAAATTGTGATAATAAGGTTTCATGGGGAAATCCAAGATGGCCGCCCTGTGGCCATAGGGTGCACTCCGGAGATTCTTTTATTCGGCATGGAATAGACTATGGCTCCGTTTTTCGGCCACCAGTTGTCGCAAAACCTTCAACCCAAATCACTTATATGTATATATTTTCTGAAAGAGCATGATGAAACTATTATTTTTAGATATAACACTGCTATGTTATAGAAAAATTTAACTCGAACATTCTCCTCCATGCTTGCTTCATTTTTCCTAGAAAACCCCTTAAAAATGTCGAAAAATGGTCAAATTCGGCTCAATTTCCAGAAAAATCTGTAAGAGCGATTTCAATTAAACTTCTTACCCACGTTCCCTGGTCCGGTCTCAACTTAAAAAGGCAAAAAAAAGGGAATGTTAACCTATCCGTTTTTTGTCAGATTTTCTTCCCGTAAATGAGTCCCGATTTTTAGGCACACCCAAGGGGCATAAACTGAGGCAGGACAAACTTTACTCCATGATCCCGATCAGCGTGTAGACGAAGCCAGCACTCGATTTGTACGTACTCGTTTGCAGCGTTGATAATGCTGAATAGGATGGCATTATAGATATAAGCTATTAAGAAGACAAGAAGAATTATGATGTAGCAGAACAAGGGCAGTCTATCGTATTATGAAATTAGAGAGGGGCCATTACTACGAAACTGCGGAGGGCCACCTTAAGGGGCAGGATGTTTTTACGAAATTAATTATTCACATGTATCGTAATCTCAGAGTGTTTGCGAGTATGGCGGTATACAACACTTGCCAGTTATACATATTATTTTGGGAAATCCGACCGATAACTTTCCCCCTACCCCATCTTTGTTTTGATCAATTTTGCCAATTCTAGCAGGATTTTCGAGAACAAAACTCAAAATTAACCTATTTCTTCTTAATAATGGTCATCCATTCGGCAATATGAAGGCCGTGGTTACTTTTCCGCTTTCCAATGATAGCAGAAACGCGGAAAATGCAAATAAGCGATGTAACCAAGTCAAATTATTGGTAATTTTGCACTCAATTTTCTCTTAGAAACATGGGAAATACTTCAGAAACTTGAGAAATAATTTGTAAAACCATAATAATATACATCCATTCCATCCTTTATGGACTGTAAATGGGTTCTCTTGTAAAGAAAATTTACACTGGCAAATTTATATCATTCTGATAGGACCTCGTTCTGCCATAATATCCACCGAAATCTCAGTCCAGGGGAGATAACTCCTGTATGGAATACAGTATGCAGTAACCTCAATTGTATACTAATGGACACACTGTGGATTATTTTAATCGAACTCCTGGTCTTCTTTCCACCCGCTTCCGAAAATAGCGCTTCAGGTATAACTAGGCAGTCAAAATTAAACAATCTGGCGTAATGATACATCTCCGCTCCGTAACGGAGTCTACATTAAGATAATGCATAGACTCCACTATTATGCCTTAAAGGGTGCACTCCGGAGATTCTTTTATTCGGCATGGAATAGACTATGGCTCCGTTTTTCGGCCATCAGTTGTCGCAAAACCTTCAACCCAAATCACTTATATGTATATATTTTCTGAAAGAGCATGATGAAACTATTATTTTAAGATATAACACTACTATGTTATAGAAAATTTAACTCGAACATTCTCCTCCATGCTTGCTTCATTTTTCCTAGAAAACCCCTTAAAAATGTCGAAAAATGGTCAAATTCGGCTCAATTTCCAGAAAATTCTGTAAGAGCGATTTCAATTAAACTTCTTACTCACGTTCCCTGGTCCGGTCTCAACTTAAAAAGGCAAAAAAAAGGGGGTGAAAACCTAACCGTTTTTTGTCAGCATTTTCTCTTCCCGTAAAATGAGTCCCGATTTTTAGGCACACCCAAGGGGCATAACTGAGGCAGGACAAACTTTACTCCATGATCCCGATCAGCGTGTAGACGGGGCCGCACTCGATTTGTACGTACCGTTTCAGGTGCCGCCGATAATAAGTTGAATAGGATGGCATTATAGATATAAGCTATTAAGAAGACAAGAAGAATTATGATGTAGCAGAACAAGGGCAGTCTATCGTATTATGAAATTAGAGAGGGGCCATTACTACGAAACTGCGGAGGGCCACCATATTGGATTTTCGAATCGGACCAGAAAAAGGTATCTGCACATCTAGATCCCAAGGGGAACCTGTGTACCAAATTTCAGAAAGATCCGTGCAGTAGTTCCTGAGAAATCGCGATAACAAGGTTTCATGGGGAAATCCAAGATGGCCGCCCTGTGGCCATATTGGATTTTCGAATCGGACCATAAAAGGTATCTGCACATCTAGACCCCAAGGGGAACCTGTGTACCAAATTTCAGAAAGATGCGTGCAGTAGTTCCTGAAAAATCGCGATAAAAAGGTTTCATGGGGAAATCCAAGATGGCCGCCCTGTGGCCATATTGGATTTTCGAATCGGATCAGAAAAGTGATCTGCACAGCTAGACCCCAAGGGGAACTTGTGTACCAAATTTCAGAAAGATCCGTGCAGTGGTTCCTGAGAAATCGCGATAACAAGGTTTCATGGGGAAATCCAAGATGTCCGCCCTGTGGCCATATTGGATTTCCGAATCGGACCAGAAAAGGTATCTGCACAACTAGGCCCCAAGGGGAATCTGTGTACCGAATTTCAGAAAGATCCACGCAATAGTTCCCGAGAAATTGTGATAATAAGGTTTCATGGGGAAATCCAAGATGGCCGCCCTGTGGCCATAGGGTGCACTCCGGAGATTCTTTTATTCGGCATGGAATAGACTATGGCTCCGTTTTTCGGCCACCAGTTGTCGCAAAACCTTCAACCCAAATCACTTATATGTATATATTTTCTGAAAGAGCATGATGAAACTATTAGTTTAAGATATAACACTGCTATGTTATAGAAAAATTTAACTCGAACATTCTCCTCCATGCTTGCTTCATTTTTCCTAGAAAACCCCTTAAAAATGTCGAAAATGGTCAAATTCGGCTCAATTTCCAGAAAAATCTGTAAGAGCGATTTCAATTAAACTTCTTACTCACGTTCCCTGGTCCGGTCTCAACTTAAAAAGGCAAAAAAAAAGGATGTTAACTCCAACTTCGTTTTTTGTCAGATTTTCTTCCCGTAAATGAGTACCGATTTTTAGGCACACCCAAGGGGCATAACTGAGGCAGGACAAACTTTACTCCATGATCCCGATCAGCGTGTAGACGAAGCCAGCACTCGATTTGCATGTACTCGTTTGCAGCGTTGATAATGCTGAATAGGATGGCATTATAGATATAAGCTATTAAGAAGACAAGAAGAATTATGATGTAGCAGAACAAGGGCAGTCTATCGTATTATGAAATTAGAGAGGGGCCATTACTACGAAACTGCGGAGGGCCACCTTAAGGGGCAGGATGTTTTTTACGAAATTAATTATTCACATGTATCCTAATCTCAGAGTGTTTGCGAGTATGGCGGTATACAACACTTGCCAGTTATACATATTATTTTGGGAAATCCGACCGATAACTTTCCCCCTACCCCATCTTTGTTTTGATCAATTTTGCCAATTCTAGCAGGATTTTTGAGAACAAAACTCAAAATTAACCTATTTCTTCTTAAAAATGGTCATCCATTCGGCAATATGAAGGCCGTGGTTACTTTTCCGCTTTCCAATGATAGCAGAAACGCGGGAAAATGCAAATGGGTTACGCAACCAAGTCAAATTATTGGTAATTTTGCACTAATTTTCTGCATGAAAATATCGGTGAAACTGAGAAATAATTTAGAAAACCATAATATACATAATCATTCAACCTTTATGATCAGCAAATGGTTCTCTTGTAAAGAAAATTGCCACTGGCAAATGATATTTATTTCCTGATAGGACCTCGTCTCTATTACAATAATAATATCCACCTGAAATCTCAGTCCTGTGGGGGAGATAACTCCTGTATGGAACAATACAGTATGCAGAATCTCAATTGTATACTATTATCACACCAGATTATTTTAATCGAACTCCTGGGCCTTTTCCACCTGCTTCCCGGAAAATAGCGCCCAGTGAAAATCAGGGCAGGCTCAAAAATTAAACAACTGGCGCAGGTTTGATTTTACATCTCCGCTTCCTGTAACGGAGTCTGCCATTAAGATAATGCATAGACTCCACTATTATGCCTTAAAGGGTGCACTCCGGAGATTCTTTTATTCGGCATGGAATAGACTATGGGTCCGTTTTTCGGCCATCAGTTGTCGCAAAACCTTCAACCCAAATCACTTATATGTATATATTTTCTGAAAGAGCATGATGAAACTATTATTTTAAGATATAACACTGCTATGTTATAGAAAAATTTAACTCGAACATTCTCCTCCATGCTTGTTTCATTTTTCCTAGAAAACCCCTTAAAAATGTCGAAAAATGGTCAAATTCGGCTCAATTTCCAGAAAAATCTGTAAGAGCGATTTCACTTAAACTTCTTACTCACGTTCCCTGGTCCGGTCTCAACTTAAAAAGGCAAACAAAAGTGGGTGTCAACCTGCCCGTTTTTTGTCAGATTTTCTTCCCGTAAATGAGTCCCGATTTTTAGGCACACCCAAGGGGCATAACTGGGGCAGGACAAACTTTACCCCATGATCCCGATCAGCGTGTAGACGAAGCCAGCACTCGATTTGTACGTACTCGTTTGCAGCGTTGATAATGCTGAATAGGATGGCATTATAGATATAAGCTATTAAGAAGACAAGAAGAATTATGATGTAGCAGAACAAGGGCAGTCTATCGTATTATGAAATTAGAGAGGGGCCATTACTACGAAACTGCGGAGGGCCACCATATTGGATTTTCGAATCGGACCAGAAAAAGTATCTGCACATCTAGACCCCAAGGGGAACCTGTGTACCAAATTTCAGAAAGATCCGTGCAGTAGTTCCTGAGAAATCGCGATAACAAGGTTTCATGGGGAAATCCAAGATGGCCACCCTGTGGCCATATTGGATTTTCGAATCGGACCAGAAAAGTGATCTGCACAGCTAGACCCCAAGGGGAACTTGTGTACCAAATTTCAGAAAGATCCGTGCAGTGGTTCCTGAGAAATCGCGATAACAAGGTTTCATGGGGAAATCCAAGATGTCCGCCCTGTGGCCATATTGGATTTCCGAATCGGACCAGAAAAGGTATCTGCACAACTAGGCCCCAAGGGGAATCTGTGTACCGAATTTCAGAAAGATCCACGCAATAGTTCCTGAGAAATTGTGATAATAAGGTTTCATGGGGAAATCCAAGATGGCCGCCCTGTGGCCATAGGGTGCACTCCGGAGATTCTTTTATTCGGCATGGAATAGACTATGGCTCCGTTTTTCGGCCACCAGTTGTCGCAAAACCTTCAACCCAAATCACTTATATGTATATATTTTCTGAAAGAGCATGATGAAACTATTATTTTAAGATATAACACTGCTATGTTATAGAAAAATTTAACTCGAACATTCTCCTCCATGCTTGCTTCATTTTTCCTAGAAAACCCCTTAAAAATGTCGAAAAATGGTCAAATTCGGCTCAATTTCCAGAAAATCTGTAAGAGCGATTTCAATTAAACTTCTTACTCACGTTCCCTGGTCCGGTCTCAACTTAAAAAGGCAAAAAAAGGGGATGTTAACCTAACCGTTTTTTGTCAGATTTTCTTCCCGTAAATGAGTCCCGATTTTTAGTCACACCCAAGGGGCATAACTGAGGCAGGACAAACTTTACTCCATGATCCCGATCAGCGCGTAGACGAAGCCAGCACTCGATTTGTACGTACTGTTTGCAGCGTTGATAATGCTGAATAGGATGGCATTATAGATATAAGCTATTAAGAAGACAAGAAGAATTATGATGTAGCAGAACAAGGGCAGTCTATCGTATTATGAAATTAGAGAGGGGCCATTACTACGAAACTGTGGAGGGCCACCTTAAGGGGCAGGATGTTTTTTATGAAATTAATTATTCACATGTATCGTAATCTCAGAGTGTTTGCGAGTATGGCGGTATACAACACTTGCCAGTTATACATATTATTTGGGGAAATCCGACCGATAACTTTCCCCCTACCCCATCTTTGTTTTGATCACTTTTGTCAATTCTAGCAGGATTTTCGAGAACAAAACTCAAAATTAACCTATTTCTTCTTAATAATGGTCATCCATTCGGCAATATGAAGGCCGTGGTTACTTTTCCGCTTTCCAATGATAGCAGAAACGCGGGAAAATGCAAATAAGCGATGTAATCAAGTCAAATTATTGGTAATTTTGCACTCAATTTTCTCTTAGAAACATGGGAAATACTTCAGAAACTTGAGAAATAATTTGTAAAACCATAATAATATACATCCATTCCATCCTTTATGGACTGTAAATGGGTTCTCTTGTAAAGAAAATTTACACTGGCAAATTGATATCATTTTGATAGGACCTCGTTCTGCCATAATATCCACCGAAATCTCAGTCCAGGGGGAGATAACTCCTATATGGAATACAGTATGCAGTAACCTCAATTGTATACTAATGGACACACTGTGGATTATTTTAATCGAACTCCTGGTCTTCTTTCCACCTGCTTCCGAAAATAGCGCTTCAGGTCTAACTAGGCAGTCAAAATTAAACAATCTGGCGTAATGATACATCTCCGCTCCATAACGGAGTCTACATTAAGATAATGCATAGACTCCACTATTATGCCTTAAGGGTGCACTCCGGAGATTCTTTTATTCGGCATGGAATAGACTATGGGTCCGTTTTTCGGCCATCAGTTGTCGCAAAACCTTCAACCCAAATCACTTATATGTATATATTTTCTGAAAGAGCATGATGAAACTATTATTTTAAGATATAACACTGCTATGTTATAGAAAAATTTAACTCGAACATTCTCCTCCATGCTTGCTTCATTTTTCCTAGAAAACCTCTTAAAAATGTCGAAAAATGGTCAAATTCGGCTCAATTTCCAGAAAAATCTGTAAGAGCGATTTCAATTAAACTTCTTACTCGCGTTCCCTGGTCCGGTCTCAACTTAAAAAGGCAAAAAAAAGGGGATGTTAACCTAACCGTTTTTTGTCAAATTTTCTTCCCGTAAATGAGTCCCGATTTTTAGGCACACCCAAGGGGCATAACTGAGGCAGGACAAATTTTTACTCCACATGATCCCGATCAGCGTGTAGACGAAGCCAGCACTCGATTTGTACGTACTCGTTTGCAGCGTTGATAATGCTGAATAGGATGGCATTATAGATATAAGCTATTAAGAAGACAAGAAAGAATTATGATGTAGCAGAACAAGGGCAGTCTATCGTATTATGAAATTAGAGAGGGGCCATTACTACGAAAAACTGCGGAGGGCCACCATATTGATTTTCGAATCGGACCAGAAAAGGGACTTGCACATCTAGATCTCTGCGGGAACCTGTGTACCGAATTTGGGAAAGATCCATGCAGTAGTTCCTGAGAAATCGCGATAACAAGGTTTCATGGGGAAATCCAAGATGGCCGCCTTGTGGCCATATTGGGTTTTCGAATCACACCAGAAAAGGTATCTGCACAACTAGGCCCCAAGGGGAATCTGTGTACCAAATTTCAGAAAGATCCGTGCAGTAGTTCCTGAGAAATCGTGATAACAAGGTTTCATGGGGAAATCCAAGATGGCCGCCCTGTGGCCATAATGGATTTTTGAATCGGACCAGAAAAGGTATCTGCACATCTAGATCCCAAGGGGAACCTGTGTACCAAATTTCAGAAAGATCTGTGCAGTAGTTCCTGAGAAATCGCGATAACAAGGTTTCATGGGGAAATCCAAGATGGCCGCCCTGTGGCCATATTGGATTTTCGAATCGGACCAGAAAAGGTATCTGCACATCTAGACCCCAAGGGGAACCTGTGTACCAAATTTCAGAAAGATGCGTGCAGTAGTTCCTGAGAAATCGCGATAACAAGGTTTCATGGGGAAATCCAAGATGGCCGCCCTGTGGCCATATTGGATTTCCGAATCGGATCAGAAAAGTGATCTGCACAGCTAGACCCCAAGGGGAACCTGTGTACCAAATTTCAGAAAGATCCGTGCAGTGGTTCCTGAGAAATCGCGATAACAAGGTTTCATGGGGAAATCCAAGATGTCCGCCCTGTGGCCATATTGGATTTCCGAATCGGACCAGAAAAGGTATCTGCACAACTAGGCCCCAAGGGGAATCTGTGTACCGAATTTCAGAAAGATC
Source organism: Hanleya hanleyi (assembly GCA_036873755.1). Lineage (NCBI taxonomy): Eukaryota > Metazoa > Mollusca > Polyplacophora > Lepidopleurida > Hanleyidae > Hanleya > Hanleya hanleyi. Next base: position 27,812 of record JAVTVY010002228.1, read on the forward strand.
CACGCAATAGTTCCCGAGAAATTGTGATAATAAGGTTTCATGGGGAAATCCAAGATGGCCGCCCTGTGGCCATAGGGTGCACTCCGGAGATTCTTTTATTCGGCATGGAATAGACTATGGCTCCGTTTTTCGGCCACCAGTTGTCGCAAAACCTTCAACCCAAATCACTTATATGTATATATTTTCTGAAAGAGCATGATGAAACTATTAGTTTAAGATATAACACTGCTATGTTATAGAAAAATTTAACTCGAACATTCTCCTCCATGCTTGCTTCATTTTTCCTAGAAAACCCCTTAAAATGTCGAAAAATGGTCAAATTCGGCTCAATTTCCAGAAAAATCTGTAAGAGCGATTTCAATTAAACTTCTTACTCACGTTCCCTGGTCCGGTCTCAACTTAAAAAGGCAAAAAAAAGGGGATGTTAACCTAACCGTTTTTTGTCAGATTTTCTTCCCGTAAATGAGTCCCGATTTTTAGGCACACCCAAGGGGCATAACTGAGGCAGGACAAACTTTACTCCATGATCCCGATCAGCGTGTAGACGAAGCCAGCACTCGATTTGTACGTACTCGTTTGCAGCGTTGATAATGCTGAATAGGATGGCATTATAGATATAAGCTATTAAGAAGACAAGAAGAATTATGATGTAGCAGAACAAGGGCAGTCTATCGTATTATGAAATTAGAGAGGGGCCATTACTACGAAACTGCGGAGGGCCACCTTAAGGGGCAGGATGTTTTTTACGAAATTAATTATTCACATGTATCCTAATCTCAGAGTGTTTGCGAGTATGGCGGTATACAACACTTGCCAGTTATACATATTATTTTGGGAAATCCGACCGATAACTTTCCCCCTACCCCATCTTTGTTTTGATCAATTTTGCCAATTCTAGCAGGATTTTTGAGAACAAAACTCAAAATTAACCTATTTCTTCTTAATAATGGTCATCCATTCGGCAATATGAAGGCCGTGGTTACTTTTCCGCTTTCCAATGATAGCAGAAACGCGGGAAAATGCAAATAAGCGATGTAACCAAGTCAAATTATTGGTAATTTTGCACTCAATTTTCTCTTAGAAACATGGGAAATACTTCAGAAACTTGAGAAATAATTTGTAAAACCATAATAATATACATCCATTCCATCCTTTATGGACTGTAAATGGGTTCTCTTGTAAAGAAAATTTACACTGGCAAATTGATATCATTCTGATAGGACCTCGTTCTGCCATAATATCCACCGAAATCTCAGTCCAGGGGGAGATAACTCCTGTATGGAATACAGTATGCAGTAACCTCAATTGTATACTAATGGACACACTGTGGATTATTTTAATCGAACTCCTGGTCTTCTTTCCACCTGCTTCCGAAAATAGAGCTTCAGGTATAACTAGGCAGTCAAAATTAAGCAATCTGGCGTAATGATACATCTCCGCTCCGTAACGGAGTCTACATTAAGATAATGCATAGACTCCACTATTATGCCTTAAGGGTGCACTCCGGAGATTCTTTTATTCGGCATGGAATAGACTATGGCTCCGTTTTTCGGCCACCGGTTGTCGCAAAACCTTCAACCCAAATCACTTATATGTATATATTTTCTGAAAGAGCATGATGAAACTATTATTTTTAGATATAACACTGCTATGTTATAGAAAAATTTAACTCGAACATTCTCCTCCATGCTTGCTTCATTTTTCCTAGAAAACCCCTTAAAAATGTCGAAAAATGGTCAAATTCGGCTCAATTTCCAGAAAAATCTGTAAGAGCGATTTCAATTAAACTTCTTACTCGCGTTCCCTGGTCCGGTCTCAACTTAAAAAGGCAAAAAAAAGGGGGTGTCAACCTAACCGTTTTTTGTCAGATTTTCTTCCCGTAAATGAGTCCCGATTTTAGGCACACCCAAGGGGCATAACTGAGGCAGGACAAACTTTACTCCATGATCCCGATCAGCGTGTAGACGAAGCCAGCACTCCATTTGTACGTACTCGTTTGCAGCGTTGATAATGCTGAATAGGATGGCATTATAGATATAAGCTATTAAGAAGACAAGAAGAATTATGATGTAGCAGAACAAGGGCAGTCTATCGTATTATGAAATTAGAGAGGGGCCATTACTACGAAACTGCGGAGGGCCACCATATTGGATTTTCGAATCGGACCAGAAAAAGTATCTGCACATCTAGACCCCAAGGGGAACCTGTGTACCAAATTTCAGAAAGATCCGTGCAGTAGTTCCTGAGAAATCGCGATAACAAGGTTTCATGGGGAAATCCAAGATGGCCACCCTGTGGCCATATTGGATTTTCGAATCGGACCAGAAAAGTGATCTGCATAACTAGACCCCAAGGGGAACCTGTGTACCAAATTTCAGAAAGATTCGTTCAGTAGTTCCTGAGAAATCGCGATAACAAGGTTTCATGGGGAAATCCAAGATGGCCGCCCTGTGGCCATATTGGATTTTCGAATCGGACCAGAAAAGGTATGTGCACAACTAGGCCCCAAGGGGAATCTGTGTACCGAATTTCAGAAAGATCCACGCAGTAGTTCCTGAGAAATCGTGATAACAAGGTTTCATGGGGAAATCCAAGATGGCCGCCCTGTGGCCATATTGGATTTTCGAATCGGACCAGAAAAGGTTTCTGCCCATCTACACTCCAAGGGGAACCTGTGTACCAAATTTCAGAAAGATCCGTGCAGTAGTTCCTGAGAAATCGCGATAACAAGGTTTCATGGGGAAATCCAAGATGGCCGCCCTGTGGCCATATTGGGTTTTCGAATCGGACCAGAAAAGTGATCTGCACAACTAGACCACAAGGGGAACCTGTGTACCAAATTTCAGAAAGATCCGTGCAGTAGTTCCTGAGAAATGGCGATAACAAGAATTGTTTACGGACGGACGACGGACGCCGGACGCCGGACGACGGACGGACGACGGACGACGGACCACGGACGAAAGGCGATTTGAACAGCCCACCATCTGGTGATGGTGGGCTAAAAATACAGATTTCCATATCTGAAGAAATATTTGCTGCTCCCCTCGAATAACGAACTGCGAACCGCGGTCTAACATTATGAACGCATTTTGACAATCTCAAAAGTAGACGACTAATTAAAATGGAGAGACTATAGGTACATGTACCTATAATAGGTACATACCGGAAATAGGAGAATACATTCAGCAGCGGAGAATTTGGGAATTGCCAAAGGTCAATCATTCTACCCCGTTCAGTATCAACTCAGGGAAAGAGGGAAGAGCTGCTTTTGGTGTGAGTGAGTGAGTAGGGTTTAACGGCGTTTTCAATATTCATATCACGACGGTGCCTACATGTGCCAGGACACGAGAGTGCATGCCCAAATTTCATATTATCCTGGACACTGATCAGCCCGGTCACCCATCGAAGTATTGAGCGGGCTCAATTTTGAATAGCTTCGGTGATATGACGAGAACCGGTGTGTCAGACGCTATTGGTTGTCATGTGAGCGATGGTCAGCAAGCATAGTTTAAACATTAACCTATGCTTGCATGAAGAGTAAAGCATGGAGCAATGACGTATGGTTTGCCTATTCACCTATGATCTGATCAATGCCCCCAGGCCTGATAATTAGTGTCGAACAGAGAGGCGTGGTGGGAACATGCTTTACATATGGAGAGGACGTATGTTATTAACTATACCGATAGTCGTCAGATCTGACAATCAATGTTCAGCCTTCGTTCACAAGAGAATTTCCCAGTTAATAATAGAAATATCTTGTTCTTTTCGACAGCTACGATCAACTCCATACATGCATACAATGATAATTCAAAACAATGATGTACAAATCGTTTGACTGCTTTATTCTGTACAGAGAAAGAAAAAAACTCCAGTAAGTGAGACAAATTATAGACCAGACAAGTTAGCGTTGTGTTACTGTTAAACGTAAAATACCAAATGCAATAATAATGAAAGCAATAAATAATCTGGACGGAAATCATCAAGTTACCTCAATTGTGAATAGATTTCGCCCACAGTCTAAATTGTGCGCATAAACCAGGCGCATGATTTATGCTTTTACGATTTATATATATGTACTACTATATATTAATTTCGATTGTTTTAGCGATTGAGCTGTAGAAATAATATTGTCCATAAAAAAAAATCAGAATCTGAGATCGATACGATTGATGCAAAATCTAAGGCACGCGACAACTAATGGTTTATTAACACATATTCTAGCAAAATAAAGAAATAAAACAATACCCGTATGTAGTACATCGGGTATATATGCGTACACCTTGACCCTATGTACAGTAAAATGGACTATGGGGTATAGGCATATACACGCAATGTGTACTACATACCGATAGTTTTTTATTTCCGTATATTCATAGAATATGTGGTTTGAATCAATACAATCATTTAATTAGTTTTGCGAGTGACTTGTTACAGAATATGTAAGTCCGCGCTGAGATAATAATAACACCAATCGTTGTTCAATGTGAAAAGTCAAATGTGAATAAATTATTGTACCGAGATCAACAAACATGGCAAACAAACCATCTTCGAATCGCAAGTCCATCTCTACGCCTGCGGCAAGAACTTCTGGTACATTGGCTCATAAATAGTCTTCGAATGAGAGTTGTGAATCTATTAACAGATCCGAATCGCCATTTATATCGAATCAGATTGAATGTATTACGTCACCACCACTATACTTCCATAATAAGGGAATAACCCGTTACGGCGAACGACGTCACCAACAGAATTGCCGTGGGCCGGTTCTGATTGGTTCGAAAATGAAATGAACACATCGGATTATGAAGAAAATTGATTGGCTAATATACCCAAGGTGACCTCAGGACGTATGTGTATGGTTGGTTAATATACACAGGTGAATTCAGAGCATACATGTGCAGGAATTGACTTGGCATACGAAGATGAAATATATAAAACTTCACACCAATCAGTTCATATGACATATGTGTTATTATTTCTCAACGAATATGAAATGAGCATTCTCATGGCTTCATGTTGTATGCCTCCTACTATCAGATATACCCTCTGATTTTAGTGGAGCTGAATTAGCTGCGCGTAGCTTTTGTGCGCTTGACTCTCAGCCATTCAGCATCGTCAGTTTGTCAACGGAGCAGAAAGGGCTCAGCATGTTACAGCTAAACAGGACCGTTTGTT
>JAVTVY010002229.1:0-35258 GCA_036873755.1 Hanleya hanleyi
AAGCTCAACGCCTTAACGCTCTATCGTAACGCCTTAATGCATTGTCAACCGTAGACCATTGGCCCCTGTCCCTTGAACGTGACATTACCAGACATCGTCAGAAATGACGTCATCGCACTGCGCACGCGCCTGGTGGTAACCCCTGGTACCCTATAACCCGTAGGACTGCTGAAAGTCTATATACTGATACGGTCAGCCTACGTCCCAGTTAAGACGGACTGAGGAAGAACCCATCTTCTGGGATCGTATTTTAGATGAAGCTATCAATACTCAGGCTAAAGCGATCGAAGATACCGGACAGGAGAACTCATAACAGGCGTACATCCAAATGCGCTCCTGTATCAGAAAAAAGCCATGGCGATCTGTGAACAGTATAGCCTGCTATGTGAAATGAAAGGCGACTCCACCCACAGGTCCATCATGAATACCCCGCGTCACTCGGAAGAGAATATGAAGCTATCATCCACCGAGGCCCTGCAAAATGCTATCAAAACAGCTATTCCAGGACATGTTGCCGTTATAGTATCCTGGCCTGTCCGGCGACGATTAGAGCACACGGATCAGAGCGAACATGGCCGAAGGTTGACACAACAGCAAATGGCAGCTTCTGATTGGACAAGAGCAGCCGAGAAAACATGTATCGGGCAAGAATGAATATGGCAGATGCAGCGCCAAATGGCGGCTTCTGATTGGAAAAGTGCACGCATGAATTGAAAACATACCCAACGCGGTTCCCTCAGCTTGGGTATGATATAACATTGGGAAGAATAAACTATATGAAAACTTGTGAACGAGTTGATGTTTCTTTCCCTCATCTGTCCGCATCGTTGAAGCGTTAAGATAACGCGTTAAGGCGTTAAGATAGGCATTGAGGTAGGCTTTAAGTCGTTCCATGGGATTTTCCTTCTCTCATTGCAAGTATTGCTATGCATATAACTTTGAAGTGCCTGGTCATAGTCAACAGCTCCGAAACATACCTTTCTTCACAACTACTCAGTGCGCATGCGCACGTGAATCACCATAAGTCTGGCTCTACCCGACAAGAGCTTCAATAGGATACCACCCTTGGATACATCCTGGGGCTAACGAGTTTATATGATCACTCACTGACTCAATCCCATTGCTCCTCCTCCTCCTCCTCCTCCTCCTCCTCCTCCACTTCCTCCCCCTCCTCCTCCTCCTCCTCCACACACACCTACACACATATGTTGAGGTAACTCTACCAGGTAGCCAGAGCGAGCATGGTCCCATCTCCACAAACGCGCTCCGTTGCACTTCCGAAACTTCCCTTTCTCTTCTACTCCCCTAATGAGCAGGCGCATATCACTCCCACTGTACTCCACGAGTGCTTCACTAGGACATCTCACACGACCCTTTCGAACCAATAATGGTCCATCTCCACCCCAAAACGTTCATTCCAATGCCCTTTTCCCACTGAACATTCGCAGATGGACGGTATTTCTACTACACATTCCTCCTTCCTCCTACGAATGCTTCAAACTGATACCTCGCATGACCCATTCGGATCAATATTGGTCCATCTCCACCCCAAAACGCTCATTCTAATCTCACGGATGCGCATGCACGCCATAGTTTTACTTTCACGACGCACCCATCTCGTCTGACGCTCACCCACGAGTGCTACACATTGAACACGACCAATTCGGACCACGGATAGTCTACCTCGACACCAAAATGTCCACCACACATCTGCCTATTCACTGCGCATGTGCAAGATATTTTTTCTGCGAAAGTCACCCAACGATCACGAGAACCCTTCCATCGTCTTCTACAGCTGGAGACAGAGAAAACAAGTACCCCCACCCCATAGTAAAATTCACAAGAAAAAATGACCACCCCAATACTTCTACCCCAAACATGTATTCCCGGGAAGGTCAGTTAACTGAAGGGCATCACTATCTATTAGAGAGCGTGACCTTTGAACCGTACGTGACATCAGCTGAGATATCAATCAACACTGAAGTAAGTAAAGGGCAAATTCGTACCTATTCAGGTGCGCCAATGTTCGAATCAGGGGAGATAACCAGGATCCTCCGTTAGAGTTGTCTTCCTTGCGTTCAGAGTCTATAGATGGCAGCACGATCATTGTCATACGGAGATTTCTCAAAACAAGAGCCGCCAATTTGCTTGTTATGAAATGACGGAGCAACATTGATACCGCCGGACACGAAAAGCTTGATAATGGGATCGTACTGATTATAGACTCGTAGTAATAACATCGTACAGCACAGAAGGTTATGTTTATTGCATATTTCACCCACTTGTATGGTTATTATAGAGAGGGGGATACCCTCCACACCATAGACACACACGACAAAGACCATTCTCGTACATTCCAAGGATTCTTAACGCTCAGGACATTACCGGAGATAACCGGTCATTCCCAGAAATACTGGCGAAGCAACCACCCGCGTATCTCATGGCTCACGACATGGGACTACTTTCCGTCCGCGAAGGCTTCTCCCCGAAAGTGACCATATCACCTCCGGACATGACCGGATCACCGCGAAGAAAGACATCTTCCTGAGTCACTTTCGGTCACGTGACCTTTGCCGGAACTATAGTGACCTTGAATTCCGCCCCTCCGCAATATGCTATTTTTTAGGTCAAATGGCCTGGACTTGCACTTTTATTACTACTCACAAGATCATATCGACTGTTCCAGGGGTATTCGCGTAATTTCCAGTGAAGATGTAGCGTGTGATCGTGCGATCTCATGACAGAATCATGAAAGTGTGCGCCTGGCTGTAAGTCCGATTGATCGTGTGCGCTCCTGGCTGTAAGTCAGAACGATCGTATGTGCGCCTGGCTGTAAGTCAGATTTATCATGTTTGCGCCTAACTGAAAGTCAGATGGAATGTGTGTGCGCCTGGCTGTAAGTCAGAATGATCGTGTGCGCGCCTGGCTGTCATACAGATTTATCGTGTGCGCGACTGGCTGTAAGTCAGAATGATCGTGTGCGCGCCTGGCTGAAAGTCAGAATGATCGTGTGTGTGCCTAGCTGTAAGTCAGAATGGTCGTGTGCGCGCCTGGCTGTCAAGACAGATTGATCGTGTGTGCGCCTGGCTGTAAGTCCGAATGATCGTGTGTGTGCCTGGCTGCAAGTCAGAATGATCGTGTGCGCGCCTGGCTGTAAGTCAGAGTAATCGTGTGTGCGCCTGGCTGTAAGTCAGAATGATCGTGTGTGCGCCTGGCTGTAAGTCAGAGTGATCGTTAACGAAAACCAACTTGCGTATTGCTCAAAAATGGACAACAATGTTAAACGATGTAATTAGGTCAAAGCAATTATGAAGAAATATAACAGCATGTTGATGTTAATTTGAAGATAATCCTTTATTGGCTGTGAGAGTGTCCCTCGGCATCAAACATGCAGACCCAAGAATACGTTGGATTCTCGGAGGTTGTCTTAGTATCTCAGCCGCGCTTTTATTGTAGAGGTTCATGTGGAGATTATGAAGTATCCACACGGCCCCTAGCACCGGCTTAAGCGGAATTAGATAAGCTAGCTCGGGAGCTGTGATGACAGATCAGCTGAAACAAATAACTCATCGGATGTTAATGGATGAGCATCGAGAACGTCTGATGGAGTAAACGCAAGAATACCTAGAAAAACTAACCTGCCCAGCCTTGAGCATTTCCATCTTTTTTCCATTCTACGAGATGGAAAGCTGAATTGTCAAGTTTTACATAGATAAGGGGAGATTGTTTCATTTTACACAGGCGATTATGTAAACCTAATTGGTTTAGGTGGTTTCCGCCACCCCACTTCCTTCTCAGAGAACTTTTTCCTGATGGTCCAAACTGAAGAAATGTTGAGAGCTGTAACTTAGCGCAATTATAGCTCATCATATTGAAGTTATTTTGAGTCTGTAGCATAATACTCTCAGCAGAGCATCATGAGTAAATTAAAATGGATGACATTGGGGTGTAACTGGAAAGTTCTGTTTTCCTCGTATTCCTTCAAAATTAATGTGTTTTGTTTTCGTAAAAGTACTCAAAAGTATTCTTTTTCTCGAATAAATGATTATTTACTAATTAACCAGGCAGTTTCAGGGAAGAAAATTGCGAAAATATAAAATTGGAAAAATCAGCCCGAAAAATCGTCCACAAAATGGCTTATTTTTGGAAATTGATGTCATCAGGGCCGCCATCTTGGTTTTTGTCACATTTTCTAGTCGCGCTTGAACCAGTGATACAGTGTGGCAAGTTTCAGCTTCCCAGCCTTATGGACTATAAAAATAACGAAGCTGTTGGGAGGCGTTGCCTCTCAGATGCCCTTTTGGGGGTCAGAGGGCATCACAGAGCCACAGCAACGGGCACCCCTTCTGATATTGTTCTATATGTCTCAAGTGATGGGTGTGCCAAGTTCTGAAGTAAATTCCGTATTTAAAACATCATAAAAGCGCCCTCACTCCTTCACTTGCCCTACCATCGTGTTAATATGTTTGGGAAATGGAGGCATATACCGTAAGGTGCTTGACTGTCCGGAATGCGTTGCATTCTTCCACTCGTCTGGAATATTTTTTAGGAGTTGTTCATAATGTAAAAAAATCCCCTTTATATCATATTGCTTTTTCAACTCTCCAAACGTGATAAAGTTACCTTCCATATCCATTGTATCTTTTACATATCTTACTCCTTTATCATGCCAATCCTTAATATATAAACTGTTTCTTTTAAATTTGGGATAAACCCACAAATTTTCACTAAGTATTTCTTCTATGTGCTCGATTTTCATTTTCTTTTGGAGGCAGTATCAGGCATGCAGTGCATCCGTCCAAAATTGATTGGTTATTATTTTTCATTTATTATTTTTTGTACATACTCTGCCCCCAACGTTGGCAACGTTGAAATACTTTTTGGTTTGTCAGCTTTTGTCATTTATGTCTGCCAAATATGAGGCGACTGATCCAGGAGATTTTAAGTGATTGAATGCAATGGAATAAATTTGTCATTCAAAGTCATCCGTTTTCATAATCCTGTGTTATAATTATTCGCTTTATTTTATCTTTTCCCCCATTCCATAGGGACTTATATAACACCGTATTTATTTCTTTTATAATTTCAGGAGGGGGTCTGGCAGAGCTAGAAAGAGGTGCATGAGCTTTGACAGAGCTAGGGATTTGATCACGGTGATCTTCCCAAGAAGTGTTAGATTTCGTAATCTCCATCCATGTAGTTCTCTTTTTAGGTCCTCAATCTTACTTAATTAGTTGAGTTATTATTAATGTTATAATGATCGGCTGCGGTTAGATACTCATAAGCTTGAAAAGTTATATCTGAGGTTCTATTCGGGTATAAGATTTATCCCATCATTTTCCCCGAAAATCTTCAAACTCGAGGATTGAAAGTTTCAAACCTCGACCACGATACCACGACAGTTGGATATCACAGGTAGTTTAATGAACAATGGCGCAGTAGTAAGGCCTGCAGAACAACATTGTGAATTTAATAATTGAAAAACTTGACTTCATTCGCTTCAAAGTAAACATTTTGATATCAACGTATCCAGCCTCCATTGTTGGTCGGATGCATGGTTCATTATTATTAATGAATTTATTGCTGTTTATTATTGCATAACCTCACTCAAATCTTATACAGCATCACTTATTGATCAGATTTACTAATTTAAACCTCTGTATATCGACTCTGATCATGACATCTCGTGATAAACATCAATTTTCTGGAAGTGTATGAATGAATCGTCCACTCAGACTGCTCAAACCTTCACTAACGGGCGGGGGATGCAAACAAAATTTAATTTATGGTATTTGAGAACTAGCTGCAATGGTTAACACCACTACCCCCACTCACCAAACTCTTTCAAATTATGACATGCATATAGGTGTTCTTTTTACCATCCATCAGCAAGAGAAGTTAATTTTGTACCAATGTTTTAACAATGTCACTTGTCTAGCCGGTGTGGAATCTTCCGGGTAGCAAAACCATTCTGTAAATTAACTTGGTGTTCCTGGTGTCAGTCAGGCCGCTACAGGAAGCAATGTACTGATAGGATATTCTTAATCAAACTAAAACACAACACATGAAATAGAGAAATACGATCTCCTGTCCAAGCAAATAATATGTTAACTATCATAAATCCATCAATTAACAAATGTTCTTACGTCAGTTAACAGAAACTGCATTTTGGCATTCCCATGTTATTCTTTACCTGGTTATAGATACTGTAACATACACCGTTATAACCATGGTCACCAAGGCTGCTCCAACTGCAATGCCAGCGGAAGTCCAAGCTAATAGAGATAATCGATACGATTGTTTTAATATGCACATCTAGGGGATATTTGAAATAGGACAATATTAATATTTTGAGGATTTCGGGAGAAAGTAGTTAATACACACAATCGACTAGTATTATTAGTTACACGGTTTGTCAGTGACCCAATACAGAAATATATGGGGTCAGTAAAATTTATATTGGGCGAGGCGTCTGTACTCTTTACATTTAGTACTTAACGTAATAATCTGTTGTTTAGTACATCTTTACATTTAGTACTTAACATAATATTCTGCTGTATACTACATCTCTACGTTTAGTACTTAATAGAATAATCTGTTGTATATTATAACTAAACATATTCGGATTCAACATTCTATACGGGAGTGAGTCGCGTGATTTATTGTGGCATTATCTTCGAAGAGAACGTCTGTAAAAAGGAAACTTTGAAACTTACCCGAAAGGCCACTACCAGTCTCGCCAGTCTCTTCCGTAGGGAATGTGCTATCTATATTGATATACAACAATGTAGTACACATTAAAGTTAAAGTTCCTAATAATGCAAAAATTTAATACCAATTCTGCTATTGTAATATGGTATCCAGAAGTCGTGAATCCGGAAGTCATGTTTCAATACAGAACTTTGTCTAAAACTATATATACTCGTATAGCGAGACTTGGATCAACTCGCAACTCAAGACATCTAAATATCGACTTACATATTACATACATCCACCAAAGTGTCAGTAAAGATGTTGTAAAATTAAAACACTACCGAAACGTGGTGTACACTGGTCCATACCCTATTTGGTATATTGCACTATAGGTACAGGAAAATTTACCCAGAGTATACTAAATTCCGGTAGTGTTTTGTTTTCAATATTTTTTTTATATGTCATCAATAAACCGTTAGTTTGCGAGTGCCTTCGCGCCTTAGTTCTATATAAATCTTGCCTTTACTAAGAAGTAAGAACGCTCATTAGCTAGTTACTGTACATTTCAACCGTTCCAAAGATAATCAAGTCTCCAGAGACATCATCTCGTAATTAATTTGACAGACCGGAGCAGTGCTCGCCATGCACCAAAGATCAATTCTTGATGCATACAATCCATCTTGCAAGGCGTTTTCTCACATATTTCGCTTTCTGACAAAATGGGACATTTTGGAGTACCTGAGTCATCTCCGATCACAAAATTCATCAACATTCTCTATGTGCTTTGTAGGTTCCAAACGTGGATTATTCACCGCATTGGTGAGATATGTGAGATGTGAGAAAAGTTTACGACGTCTTGCGATTAAACTCCAACCATATGACATCACATGCAAGCCTCTCTCGATACCTCGCATTCAGATTAGAATACGGAGGATTCTACGACGTAACCTTAGTATCTCATCCCTGCTTTTATTCCAGATGTTCACGTGGAAACAATGAAGTCATCAAACGATTACTCGGATGCTCAAAATTTCTTCGATGTCAACTTTTACAAGATTGCCGAACAGATGTTTCGATGCCATGGTGCTCCAACGATCTTCGCAACTGGTATCCTCTATGTAGGTGATATTGTAGGTTCTTCAAATGATTCCAGGATGAGTGAGTAGTAGGGTTTAACGTCGTTTTCAACCTTGCTTGAGTCATATCACGACGGTGCCTACATGTGACAGAACACGAAAGTGCTCACAGTTCCTATTAGACTGGACACTGATCAGCCCAGCCAGTGCAGCACCCGGTCACCCATCCAACTATTGACCGAGCTTAACGTTGCTTAACTTCGGTGATCTAACGAGAACCGGTGTGCCCAACGCTATATAAGCTGTACCTCTCAAATGATTCCATGTCATATGCAAACGACTTATGTGCCACAAACGCCTGCATGGTTTCGTATACGTAGCTGATTCCGGTATTTGCAGTTAATTATGTTATGAAATTTTGCTTCGACCTGTATGTGTTTGGTACAAAATTAATACACTAAGGTGGAGTTGCCACGAGTTTTTTCATCCTCTTTACCATTTTGTCACAAGTGCGACAAAATGGTTTGACTCTGCATGATTCTGTTGAGGCATTTTGCTTCGACATGCATCATGTTAATGTGATTTGTCCAAAATGGAGACACTGTGAGATGCAGTTAGTGACAAAATGCGAAGTTTGTGTCAAAACGCCTTGCAAAAAGGCACACAACAGCCTTGTGTACACCCGAGTGGACAAGCTCCATTCGATGGAACAGTTGCATCTCCGTTGCTGTTGAAACCAAACCAACCTACTTCGTAAACTGGTTAAGCAGATCAGTGATTCCTGTTTGTGTTAAATATTTATACTAGCATATTCACATAACTGAAAACGGAACGATACTACATAGCCAGAATAGGGGTGATGGACAACCACCTTTCTATGGCGATGATGCGTGTGATGGGCACCGAGTATAAAATTAGGGGCATCATCCTTTTACGTTTGACCAAACTTCGTTAAACTAAAAGGGTGATGGCATACAATTTGCACTCACTGCTCATCCTAAAAGGGTGATGATCATCACCATTTAAAGGGGATCATGAAGTAACATCATAGCTGTGAGTCATCACCATTTCTGGGTGAAGCTGTTATCACATTTCTGGCGCTTTTTTCTGACTGTGTACAACACATTTACTCGAAGAAAATGCTTGCAAGTTGATGATGATTTATTTCGTGGAAATATAATTTTGTTGAAGGTTTCTATTTATTCCGCACAAAATAGAGATTGGAGGGGGAGAAGGGAATGAGTTAAGCTAGTTCACCGGGGCGTTTTCAACCATTTTTTATACCTATTTGGCAAGCATATCCTGTCCATCCTTCTCTGCATCCTTGTGGACAAGCTCCTGTAGATGGTATACACCTTGTCGCATTCAGACAATTACATCTGCCGCTGCAGTTGACACCAAATGAACCGTCTTCGCAAACTGGAAAAAGTTAATCAGATCATAGATAAAAAATACATTCAACTTATATATCATGTTTGAATGTCCATGTACATGCCTATAATGAACAGTGCTATGCTATTTTACTGAAAGAAAATGTTGACAAGTTGAGAGTGAATTCTTTCCTGAAAATAGAATTTTGCTGAACCTTTATTTTGCATTTTGTACTGAAAGTAGGGAAACGTTATTTCATCCGATAAAATGTTCTATACAGCAGAACGTAAGGACAGAATAACAGTTTTGAAAGCAGGTTCCAATAACACCGAGTATCCGACAACATATATAAAAAAAAATACAGAAACTCTATGATTGGCTCGATATTCTTCCATTTTTTCCACAGACCAATGAAAAATCTTATACAACATAATATCTCTGTGACATTGCGGATAATGCAAAACACACTCACTTCATTCATCGACAGAGGCTGCTGCGGTCTAAAATTTTGCCCTACATGTAACATGTACACGCAACACACTGAAGGTTAGATTTTCGAATCTGTTAAGACTTGTAAAACGTTTTCAACCTGATAAAAACGATATCCACAAAGAGAAATCGCGATCCAATCACTAATTCTGGCGAAGAAAACCCTTTCCTCGTATCTTCGAAAATCCGCGCCACTTGAAGGAAAAGTGACAAAAATGAAGATTTAATCTCCAACGATATCTTCAAACGCTTTTATAGAGGAGATAAGCTGTGGTGCGTTTCTGGGGAAATATTTCGCACGTATAACCTTGCCAAGCTTATAGTATCTGCGTCGCTTTCATTTTATAATTAACTAAGCCTTACATGGAGGACCTGTTCCTGACGAGCGCATGGCACACTCAACTCTGTATAATAATAGAACTGGGGAAGACCAGCCTTTATTGCTTGAATACGTCATTCGTATAGCACAAATCTAGAAAAGCTGCAAAGAGGGTATTTTCCCGGGTAAAGCTGACATGTTCTTTCGGCTCATTTATAATTGAAAATATTATCGTATTTAATGATAGATCATATGATGGCCGAGAGGGGCCATCGCGTCTTTCATTTCTAATTTAACGCAATGGAGCGATGGAGCTATGCGATGGAACGATGGAGCTATGCGATGCGCGATGGAGCTATGCGATGGAGCGATGGAGCTATGCGATAAAAAGTCGCGCTATGCGATGCGCGATGAGGCTATGCGATGGAGCTATGCGATGCGCGATGGAGCTATGCGATGGCGATGGAGCTATGCGATGGAGCGATGGAGCTATGCGATAAAAAGTCGCGCTATGCGATGCGCGATGAGGCTATGCGATGGAGCTATGCGATGCGCGATGGAGCTATGCGATGGAGCGATGGAGCTATGCGATGGGCTATGCGATGGAGCTATGCGATGGAGCTATGCGATGGAGCGATGGAGCGATATATGCGATGGAGCGATGGATGCGATGGAGCTATGTGATGGGGCTATGCGATGGAGCTATGGAGCTATGATGGGCGATGGGGCTATGCGATGGAGCTATGCGATGGAGCTATGCGATGAAAAGTCATTGCGCATGTTCGTTAAAAAACGAGGCTGAGTTGGACGCCATTATTCAACATTCAACGAGGAAGTAAAGCTCTATTTGTTGTGCCTGTTTTGGTGTTTCTCACAAGTTTTATTTTAAATATTCGCCGTCAAACAAATGATGATTTTCGGAAGTACCGGTATATATAATTTAAATATTAACTATATACATGAACGTCACAGGACCTACGAAGTAGGGTAGGCATTAGGACTCCGACGCGAACTGAGCTCTTGGAAATCTCCACCCCCAGTTGAAATCTTGCCTATATTAAGATGGGCACTGCCCAAGTCAGAATCAGCAGTGATTTTCATCAAAAATCACCAGAAATTTTCATCAAAAGTAGGTCAGCTCAAGGGCGTAGATAAGGGGGGGCTTGGGGGGCTTCAGCCCCCCCAAATATTGACATCCGGCAAAAAAAAAAAAAAAAAAAAAAACAGAAGAAAAAGAAAAAAGAGGGGAAAAACAGAAAAACTAAACATAGCAGAGAAGTAAATGTTTAGCTTGTGACATATCTTTATCAATTGTTGCATATTACAGGAGAAGTAAAATTATCATCAACAATGCTTACCAGAAGGGCTACACTAATTGCAATAGGTCAGAGAACAATGCAAAAGTTTGGCGATATCGGACTCAAAGACCCCGTGTGATTTTCTTCGAGAAACGAATAATGTGCTCCAATTCAATCACATATCGCCCATTAGGACGAAAAAGGTCAACACGTTGGCTAAAAAGATTTTTTCAGAACTTTTTCACCATAAAATTTGTTTTGATTGAGATCCCAGTCATTTGTTGAGTATTTATTTATTCACAAACGAGAGATACGAACTCTCGAATAATTTTCACGGAGAAACCCTGGAAATACAGGTAAAACATCTAACCCAGACACAAAGTCACTATTTAACTGGTGTAAATTTGATGAATATGGATAATTTTCTCTACTATTCCGAGAAAGGACCACTAAGCTTACATTTTTGATAAGTTTGGCAACTTCAGAACGAACACCAGAACTCATGCGGTCAACCACGCATCAATGCACCGCCCCTGCTATCTAGGCAAAATAGTATTGTCTAAGACATAACTTGAATTATAGTGCAAACCCCGGATTGAATGATCATTTCACCTTGTATATCACTGTAGTGATCGCCACTGTTATAGGACATTTTCGCAAAAAAAAAGTTCAACTTTTACAATCTTTTACCGCTCAAATGCTCCCAGTGAGCGCCAATTTACCATCAATTTTCAAAAAAAAATCTACGCTGCGAGGGGGGATACCCCCCTCTCAGACTCTCCCCCTAAGCCCCCCCCAAACTTCACAACTTGTCTACGCCCTTGCAGCTCAGAACGTGTTGATAACAATCCCCTAATGCACCTTCATGCCAAAAATCAAGGTTCTAATGTCAACGGTTTTCCTTATTTTGCCGACGAAAGGATTCAGATGGACTGATGACTGACTGACTGGCTCATTACCGAACAATTTGCAATCTGTAGCCTACTTCGTAGAAATAATTTCAATCGAAAGGATTATTAAGCTTTGACCACGTCAAGAACACAGATATTTCATATTTGTTGGGAGCCAGATTTTGAATGTGAATAAGCAAGGATGATGCTTATTGGAAAGTAAAATCTGCATTCAATATATAGATATAATACCGTATAGGTTTATTTTTGCTTTTGCTTTAGTCTAGCGGTTTTCCGCTGCCTTGTTTTTTTGTGTCGTGTTTGTTTGTTTGTTTTTGTTTTCTTTTCTTTTTTCGCGGAAAATATTGGGGAGGGGGGCGCATTGCCCTCCGCTACCCCCTCTTCCGCCGTCCCTGCCTACCGTGACTCTGTTTCGCAGTGAACTCAATAACGAAAGGAGGAGAAAGAGAAGGGCCAAAAATTGGCAGCTACCGGTCAAGTAGAATTATAGGCATATACAACCCAAACAGAAGAATGGGCTGTTGAAAACTGCATCATGCCACAAAAAAATACATTCATGCTGCTATCTATGGAAGACGGATGCGGCCATCGTAATGGCGTATTGTCGCCCTCTGAATCGGAGAAAACTTAAGCTTACTATACAGGGTGACAATTGCCGACAGAGGAAACCAAAATGAGCCATTGCGACAATACGCCATCGTGTATGTATTTAAAACTGTACAGGTAATAATTAACCAGTTATTTAATGATAAAACGAAATGGTTATTTTGACGGAGAGACCTTAGTAGTATAGTCACCGCATATAGACTCCCATTTTGCCGGCGGAGATAACTCTTTGGGGCGGGTTGTGGAGGTCAAGTGCACTATAGTTCCGACAGGTGGCGCCACCAGGTCACATGCCTTTTGATCTCGAATTCTTCCGCGGTGATGCGGTCTGGCGGTGATGCGATCAAAAAAGCTGCGAAAGTAGTCCCATGTCAACCAAGTGACTTCCAATGTTAATGTATACGGGCAATGCCTAAAAAGAGTATGGGAATAGACGTTTTGAGACCGAGGTGGACCCCTAGTGGCCGATTGGGTCGAGTGAGGTGTCAAAGTGAAGACCTCCTCCAGGGCTATCAAGTCATGGGTGGTTGCATGTAAAAGTTTCTCCAGAAAAAATATATAAAAAGCGAAACACTGACTTTACCCCTACAATAGGGGAAAACCACTATCAACCCTATTCAAAAGAGCTAATATCGGTTTCCGAGGCTTATCGGGGCCTGCCTATCAAGTCATGGGTGGGTACATGTTTTCACAGAAAAAAAAATATAAAAAGCGAAACACGGACTTTACCTCTACAATAGGGGCCTGATTCGCACATTTGCATCTATAGGGGAAAATGCCTGTATGGGGTATGGGGGGTGGGGGTCATTTTTGGTGGGGGGGAGGGGATTTTACTATGGGTTGTTTGGTCTTGTTTTCTTCGTCTCGCCACGAAAAACACGATGGGAGGGGTCTCCTAGTTAAGCGGTGAAATTTTCCGAAAAGTTCACGGAGGTCGGGATAGGCCCATAGGCCCATACTGGCTCAGGGGGATAGGTCCATATTGGGAAATTCACACATGTTCATTGCGATATGCGTTGTTTGGTCTTGTTTTTCTCGTCTCGCCACGCAGAACACGATGGGAGGGGTCTCGAAGTTAAGCGGTGAATTTTTTTGAAAACGTCACTGTGCGCATGTGTAGTGGGTAAATAGCGATGGGTGAACGTTTTGGGGTTTAGGTGAACCCCTAGTGGTCCCATGGTGTCGTATGAGGTCTTGTTTTCAAGCTCTCGTAGAGGAGCATCCGACTGGGCTAACGTATCGTCCGTTTTCAATATTCTGCACATGCGCAGTCTGGGCGTAGTATAGAAAGCAGACATTTAGGGGGTGCATAGGGGTGTGTTTGGGGTAGAGATGGCACACTATTGGTCTAAATGGGACGTGGGAGGTGTCCAAGTTAAGCTTTTGTGGGGCAGAGTCAGAATGGCGTGTTTTTTATGGCAAGTCGCCTCAATCTGCGCATGCGCAGATGGGTGTAGTAAGTAAAGTGGTCATTTTGGGGGTGCGGGGGGGTGAATTTGGGGTAAAGATGTCCTGCGCATGCGCAGTCTGGCCGTAGTATAGAAAGCAGTCAGTTTGGGGGGTGCGTAGGGATGTGTTTGGGGTAGAGATGGCACACTATTGGTCCGAATGTGTCGTGGGAGGTGTCACCTTGTAGCCCTCGTGGTGCAGACCCCGATTTGAGGGATGTCCATGTCATCTGTGACGTCATCGGTGACGTCATCAGTACGAGTAGTAGCCAAAGTGGAAAGTTTGAGGGTGCGAAGGAAGGTATTTGGTGTAGAGATGGACCATCCATATCTGTCATGCATTCTACCATATCTTTGCTGTATTATACCATATCTGTCCTGAATTATACCATATTTGTGCTGTATTATACCATATCTGTCCTGTATTATAAAATATGTCCTGAATTATACCATATCTGTCCTGTATTATACCATATCTGTATGTATTATACAATGATGAGGGACACGTGTTCATTTCTATATCTACAGACACCACCGCCACCACAGAGCGTTGACGCCCGTCAACGCTCGGTGGTGGTGGTAACTCACAAAGCTCGGCAATTTTACATCCGGAACCTTGTCAACATCCGGGTTTCCCGGTGGGTTTTTCTCGTCGTTCCTCCCTCTTCCATGTGGGTACTGTGGTTTTACATCCGAGTCATCTTACATCCGAGGTTTTCCATGCTTACTGTCACGTGATCGCAACCGGAAGTTGTCATAAGACAGATGGCACCCTGCCGGAATAACTAGGACAATATCGGAGCGCCACCTATCTTGTGACAAATTCCAGTTCCGGTCACGTGACAGTAAAATTGAAAAAACCCGGATGTAAGATGAGGACCCGGATGTAAAACCACAGTACCCGCAAGACGGAGGAACGACGAGAAAAACCCACTGGGAAACCCGGATGTTGACAAGTTCCCGGTTGTAAACTTGCCGAGCCCCGCCCCACGGGAGTTGGTGGTGGTGTCTGTAGATATAGGAATGAACATGTGTCCTTCATCATTGTATAATACATGACAAATATTGTAAACACAGGGCAGATATGGTATAATACAGCACAGATATGGTATAATACAGCAAGGATATGGTATAATGCGTGACAAATATGGATGGTCCATCTCTACACCAAATACCTTCCTTCACACCCCCAAACTGTCCACTTTGGCTCAGATGACATGGACATCCCTCAAATCGGGGTCTGCATCACGAGGGCTACAAGATGACACATCCCACGACACATTCGGACCAATAGTGGTTCATCTCTACCCCAAACACACCCCCACGCACCCCCAAAATGACCACTTTACTTACTACATCCAACTGCGCATGCGCAGATTGGCGCGACTTGCTATAAAAAAAATACGCCATTCTGACTCTACCCCACAAAAGCTTCACTATGACACCTCCCACGACCCATTTGGACCAATAGTGCGCCATCTCTACCCCAAACACACCCCTACGCACCCCCAAAATGTCTGCTTTCTATACTACGGCCAGAATGCGCATGCGCAGAATATTGAAAACGGACGATACGTTAGTCCACCGCTTAACTTCGAGACCCCTCCCATCGTGTTTTTCGTGGCGAGACGAAGAAAACAAGACCAAACAACCCATAGTAAAATAAAAAAAAAATGACCACCCCATACCCCATACAGGCATTTTCCCGTATAGATGCAAATGTGCGAATCAGGCCCCTGTAGTAGAGGTAAAGTCCGTGTTTCACTTTTTTTTATTTGTTTTCTGTGAAAACATGTACCCACCCGTGACTTGATAGGCAGGCCCCGATAAGCCCGGAAAACGATATTAGCTCTTTTGAATAGGGTTGATAGTGGTTTTCCCCTATTGTAGGGGTAAAGTCAGTGTTTCGCATTTTATATATTTTTTCTGGAGAAACTTTCCCATGCAATCACCAAGGACTTGATAGCCCTGGAGGAGGGCTTCACTTTGACACCTCACTTGACCCAATCGGTCCACTAGGGGTCCACCTCGGTCTCAAAACGTCTATTCCCATACTCTTTTTAAGCATTCCCCGTATACATTAACATAGGTTGACATGGGACTACTTTCGTAGTTTTTTTTATCGCATCACCGCCAGACAGAATCATCGCGGAAGAATTCGAGGTCAAAAGTCATGTGACCTAGTGCACTTGAATTCCACAACATGCCCCAATAACTCCCCATGGCGCCCAAAGAGTTATCTCCCCCGGCAAAATGGGAATCTATATGCGGTGACTATACTACTAAGGTCCCTCCGTCAAAATAACCATTTCGTTTTATCATTAAATAACTGGTTAATTATTACCTGTACAGTTTTAAATACATACATGTAAATATATCATCTTGATTATAGGCCTGCAAGTCATAACCATTTAACCCTAAATAAAGTAATACTCATTTGTATATAATGTACCGAGTATTTCAGTGTTATCTTGGACACGCATGCTAGATTAATTTGCGAATATGGCTGATAATAAATGCAGTCAGCCGTCCTGAAATTCAGGAAGAAATTCTGAATGATTTGTAGGCCTAACCATCGGTATCGGGAACAGGCGGGCTATTAGAAGCCATATAGGCTAACAAGCATAGATGACTGGCGGCGCTTAGGAATGGGAGATACCCCCCCCCCCACCCACCCAGGTCAGCCAATATATCTCTGAGTTTTCAGCTCATATATGCTTTTCTACATCAACGACCACCCACCGCACACCAGACCCGAGACCCCCCTCCTGCCCACCCACCGTCCCCACATCCATATTGTATACATGTAGTCATGTTTCATGTTACATTCTTCGGGGACGAGTGAAGTTTAGAAGCCAAAGACGCCATACTTAGTGCCGCATGCAATCAAACTCAGTCAAAACACCAGAGCTAGATACATGAATAGTTTATCTCCACTGCTCTGGGCCCCTAAACTATACAACCTCCCATTCTTCGAAAAGATTCCATGACTCTGGAATCACATTTTCGAAAATGAAAGTGACGGAAATAAAGACCATTGTCGTCTTTTTGTTTTTGAATGCCCAATAGTCTTTCGAGAACCATCTCTAGATACAGTCAGACCCTATTCGCCTGATAAAGTCTGCAAAGTATGGATTGTAAACTGATGACATACTATAATCATTGTGATGATGAAGCTTCCGCATCTGCGCAAAAGACGAACCGGAAGACGACAATGCGCCAACTGTTGTCGTGTTGCCGTTATGTCGCCCCCGCCAATGCGACATTGCGCCAATACGACAACAGGCATTGTCGTGATGTCGCCTTTCAAAAATGCGCCATTGCGACAACACGACAACGGTTATCGTAATGGCGCCCCGCCAATGCGACAATGCGACAATACGACAACTAGGGCGCCATTGCGTCAACTGTACCGTTGTCGTGTTGTCGTGATGTCGTGTTGTCGCCTTTTAAAAATGCGCCAACACGACAACACGATAACGGTAGCTTTGGCGTATTGTCGCAATGGCGCATTTTGGTTTCCTCTGTCGGCCATTGGCGCCCTGTATAGTAAGCTTAAGTTTTCTCCGATTCAGAGGGCGACAATACGCCATTACGATGGCCGCATCCGTCTTCCATAGATAGCAGCATGAATGTATTTTTTGTGGCATGATGCAGTTTTCAACAGCCCATTCTTCTGTTTGGGTTGTATATGCCTATAATTCTGCTTGACCGGTAGCTGCATGCCAATTTTTAGCCCTTCTCTTTCTCCTCCTTTCGTTATTGAGTTCACTGCGAAACAGCGTCATGGTAGGCGAGGCAGGGACGGCGGAAGAGGGGGGAGCGGAGGGCAATGCGCCCCCCCCCCCCCTCCCCAATATTTCAGCGAAACAAAAACAACAGAGAAAAGCCCGAACAAACACGACACAAAAAAAACAAGGCAGCGGAAAAACCGCTAGAGTAAAGCAAAAGCAAAAATAAACCTATACGGTATTATATCAGAAAAATAACGAAAAAACCTTCTCAACTTTCTACATCATTATATTCCGACTGCAGTTTCGAACGTAATGTTCTTTTCAAGGAATACTGTTTTCAAATGACAGACTGGTGTATATATACAAATACAGGGCACAGCGGTCGCTAGACGACGTGCCTGGCTTAAGCAAGCAGTGACTTGATAACATGCTGACATTAATAGAAACAGTTGGTCACAATAAACATGAAAAGAGAGATTAAAAGGGATAATTCCCGAGTGGTTGGTTGCGACACGAAATTTCTTTGGGATGAAGGGAATATCCCTGGAAAGAAATTCTTTATATCTGTCCGCTGTCCCCTGTGTCCGTATGGCATTGAAAAAACTCTGTTTCCATGAGTTGAGCTTACGGTTCCAGATATTACCAATATTTCTCTTCTCCTTGGAAATATCGCTTTCTAGTAGGTTGTTAGTGACTGTGCGGAGAGAGCCATACGTATTTTCAACATAATCTCTCAAGCTGGTGAAAATGTTATTGGCTGCTGTTCCGTCCTGATTCGAGTCAGCGTTGCGATCAGGTAATGTCACTTCTGTGAAAGACTTGAATGCGACTTTCAAGTCTGATACTTCATCCAATAGCTTCTGTTGGATAACATTGGATCTCTCCTGTGACTCGATTAATTTCTGAATGCAGAATGCATTTAGCGTCGAGTGAAGGCATCTTCCACACCGGGGTCGATAAAGGTAAAAAAAGAAGTTTGCTGGTGTGGAGCAGTAATATAAGAAAAATAACGAAAAAACCTTCTCAACTTTCTACATCATTATATTCCGACTGCAGTTTCGAACGTAATGTTCTTTTCAAGGAATACTGTTTTCAAATGACAGACTTGTATATATACAAATACAGGGCACAACGGTCGCTAGACGACGTGCCTGGCTTAAGCAAGCAGTGACTTGATAACATGCTGACATTAATAGAAACAGTTGGTCACAATAAACATGAAAAGAGAGATTAAAAGGGATAATTCCCGAGTGGTTGGTTGCGACACGAAATTTCTTTGGGATGAAGGGAATATCCCTGGATATGATATTTAGGTATTATATCTATATATTGAATGCAGATTTTACTTTCCAATAAGCATCATCCTTGCTCATTCACATTCAAAATCTGGCTCTGTGTTCGGCTTTCCAACAAATATAAAATATCTGTGTTCTTGACATGGTCAAAGCTTAATATACCTTTCGATTGAAATTATTCCTACGAAGTAGGCTACAGATTGCAAATTGTCCGGTAATGAGTAAGTCAGTCAGTCAGTCAGTCCATCCGAATACTTTCGTCGGCAAAATAAGGAGAACCGTTGACATTAGAACCTTGATTTTTGGCATGAAGGTGCATTAGGTGACTGTTGCCAACAAGTTCTGAGCTGACCTACTTTTGATGAAAATTTCTGGTGATTTTTGATGAAAATCACTGCTGATTCTGACTTGGGCAGTGCCCATCTTAATATAGGCAGGATTTCAACTGGGGGTGGAGATTTCCAAGAACTCGCGTCGGAGTCCTAATGCCTACCCTACTTCGTAGGTCCTGTGACGTTCATGTATATAGTTAATATTTAAATTATATATACCGGTACTTCCGAAAATCCTCATTTGTTTGACGGCGAATATTTAAAATAACACTTGTGAGAAACACCAAAACAGGCACAACAAATAGAGCTTTACTTCCTCGTTGAATGTTGAATAATGGCGTCCAACTCAGCCTCGTTTTTTAACGAACATGCGCAATGAATTTTCATCGCATAGCTCCATCGCGTAGCTCCATCGCATAGCCCCATCGCATAGCTCCATCGCATAGCCCCATCGCATAGCTCCGTCGCATAGCTCCATCGCTCCATCGCTCCATCGCATAGCTCCATCGCTCCATCGCATAGCTCCATCACATAGCCCCATCGCATAGCTCCATTGCATAGCTCCATCGCTCCATCGCATAGCTTCATCGCGCATCGCATAGCTCCATCGCATAGCCTCATCGCGCATCGCATAGCGCCACTTTTTATCGAATAGCTCCATCGCTCCATCGCATAGCTCCATCGCTCCATCGCATAGCTCCATCGCGCATCTCATAGCTCCATCGCATAGCCTCATCGCGCATCGCATAGCGCGACTTTTTATCGCATAGCTCCATCGCTCCATCGCATAGGTCCATCGCGCATCGCATAGCTCCCTCGTTCCATCGCATAGCTCCATCGCTCCATCGCGTTAAATTAGAAATGAAAGACGCGATGGCCCCTCTCGGCCATCATAAGATCATGATTTTTTCACAGCTTATTCTTTGCCGTTCAGCCCCAGCCCCGATCAGCCTTAGTGGCTCTGCTGAACGCTCTCAGCAGATTGCCCACCGGAGTTAATCCCCCAAAAGACAGTAATAGCTGGACGAGCATGTCATAAAGGATCTGTCAGAAGTATCCAGAAATACTAAATTCTATGTATGACCGCCCTCTAACTCAATGTAATTGACGTTAGTTATACCTGTTTGGCAATCAGTTCCTATGTAGCCTTTGTCACAACCAGATGGACATTCACCTGTAGACGAGTCACATACATTTATCATATCTCAGAGAAGCATGTAGACTTTTGATTGGCTGACAGACCTCATGTGTGATGCTGTATTGTCAACTTGCTGGTCGAATATATATCGTATACCCCCGTCGCCAAGGGCAACGAACAGGTGTTCACTAGATTCCATCGTCTGCTAAACAAAATGGCTGAATCAGGCAAACGTTTCGCGTCTCACACGGACGATGAAGTTGTTGAAAAGCGGGCTAATATTATTCCCAGCAACACAAAAAAATCGAACAAAGCGTCCGCCCACATCGTGTGACATTCCCACAGCTATCCTGGTCGCCGCAAATCCCTCAGCGACAATGTTCAATAACTGCACAATAAATGCAATCAACATCATCGTGCGAAAATGAAGCAAATACCTATACTTCTGCCAAATTGTGCAGGACAGTTTGATTTTTCCGATTTTTCTCTCGAACTGTAAATTTAAGTCAGTTCATGTTGGTCCTTCTCCTGTGTGATGTTATGGAAACATGACACAAGTGACACTGTCGAGTGACACGGTGTAATAGACAGAATGGAAATGTAACAGTTCACACGTGTATTTGAAACTTACATATCCACGCAACAGATGTGAATCCGGAACGGGTCTTTCGATGTATTTATTAACAAAAGGTATATAATATAGATATTATACTCGTCGATGGCTATTAAATATTAAATATGAAATTGTGATTAAGCTTAATGTTCCAGTATTTTATACGTTTCTGATTTTCAGAATAGAACATAAGAGATGAAGCTGAATTTGAAGTTAGATTGTTCATTCTTTATCACCGAAGCCCACCGGTATTTCACACGGAAACCGGGTTCATTGTTCACGGATTACAGTATATGTTATCGTTATCTTTGCTCCTCCCTTAGTACGTTTTAAAGATGAGGATTGTAAAAATGATACATTTGTCTTTGTGTTCATTTTTTCCGGTGCATGCTGTGGATCGTTCTGAAACCAGTGCAAGTCCGATCGAAGTCCGTTCCATTATGTCGGCCTTGAAGTCCAAAGTGATTCTTAATGCTCTGAGATATGATAAATTCGTTATACATCGCCCTTCCGGGGTAATACGGGATTCGATTTGGTTTCTGTCGCCATATTTTTCCTCGTCTGCGCCTCGGAAAAATATGGCGAGAGAAACCAAATCTCAGCCCGTTTTACCCCGGAAGGGCGACGTATAACTAATAGTATCTCCTTTTCAAGAAGACACCGGCATCCCATATTACAGTTGTTCCCAAAGATCCCATGAGTACATGCTACAATAACAACACAAACACGCGTGTCATATTGTGTATTTTGCATTTATAAATGAAACAATTTATATTTCATGCATTTTATATAATTAACCCAGTAATGTAATTTTAATCCATTATCATGATCACCGTAATAATTCCCCGCCAGACCCCGGTCGGAGAATACAGAGAATTGCTATCTGTTTGTGTGTGTGTCTCGAGTGCTTGTTACCATGATAAATTGTCATTTAATATATATTGGGAATGTAGCTCTCATGCAAATATCTCCAAACTTTGCAAGTGTGTTATCCATGTTATCTTAAGCGACCTATTTATCTTTAAGGTCAAATGTTAAGGTCAAATCTCTTCGATACTGATAATAGCTGGTCTGTACAATATCGCGGGGTACAGCTCACCAAACTTCCAAAAATTTCACAGTTTTTTTTGTCAAGTAATTGCCAGAGAAGCCAATTATTATCCCCCACCTGGTCCCTAATCAGGGGATATACAATCACAGCCTGTGTAACGACTCTAAATATCAAGGTCAATATGTCGAATGTCCAGGTCACAGCACCAAAGTATTCTTTGGTGAAATTATATTGTCCTGGATCAACGAAGTCATATGCCCAATATCGGTTCGCCTAAATTCCAAGATGGCAGGTAGTATGGCCACCAGAGTGGCTATCTGGCTAATATTACTGGTTCCGGTCGGCAAACTAAATGAATAAACAAGATATGAGTTTGAAAAACAAGTGGCTGTCCTTACGTTCCAAGCAGTTTGGACCGTGGTATCCACTTCTACAGCCGCTGACACACGAACCACTGAGTTTATCACACACCTCGTCCGTCTGTGCACAGTTACACCGCTGTTTGCAAGACGGTCCAAAGTAAGAATCGGCACATTCTGAGGAAAAGATAAACCTTCATCAGACAGTAATTCTAAGAATTTGGGAAAATTGTAAATCTCACAACTGACTTGCAATGTGTTACTTAGGGACTTGCAGAAAAAATAATTTTAAAACTTTTGTCAACTTTGCCAATATCTTGATGTAGCAGATCGTAATTTTCGAAACTGATGTCTTCAAATAGGATAAACAAGCAGTTATATTCTAAATATCTATTGTATGTTTTTTAACATCGGAACTGTCCATAAAATGTAGATGGGGTCTATTAAGCGCAATAATTATTGCGGGAAAATGATAATTTATTAATATTTGTTAATGGAAGCGCTATTTGAGATTTCAGTTCCCAGAATTAAGAGGCGGTGCTAGATTAAATTTTTTTTCATAGTAATATTTTGCAAATTCATTCATACATACAGTCAGTCAGAAGGCTGCATATAGCAACTGCTATGAGGCTGTGAGATACTGCAACTGTTATAAATCTATTACAACAACAACGCTTCTACTCGAGTTGCCCTTAAACCCAATCAATGATTTGGAATTTGGAACGACACTTCTATCTGTGATAGTCACTTCTATCATTCAAAATGTAACGAAATCAGCCTAAAATCTGAAAATGTCAGACAAATAAAATCCATGTGGTGTGGAGGTATGGTCCTATGGATAGCCTGCTGGCAATACACATGTCTTAGGGTTTGCTTTAGTGGGTGGTTCTAGACAGTACAATTGGTGCTGTTTTATATTCAGGAGGCCGAAACATGGGATATAGTAACGAGAAGGACAACGAATTACGAGGATGAGAGGCTTTTTGAATTGGGCTTTATAGAAACGTCAATGCATCACGAGATATCTCCAGTTTAAATAATTTGATTGGTTAATTCAAAATTTCAAAAAGATATCCGGGATTTTCATTGGCCCTTGAAGAAAAATGGAAGAAAATCCCGCCAGTCACTGAGTTCGATTCAGTAAATCGTAGTTAGTTTATAGTTCTTAAATTCATTGTCTTAATGACCGTAATGATGATTTCTGTTCCTAATGCCAGTCAACAAATAGTTATGGAAGGCGAGATAAAATATGATGCACCCAAGCTGAAGCTTGGGATAAATTTCGAGGATTGGAATTTATATATGCCACATTTCTTTTTCATTTTACTGGGATTATGGATTAGTTTGAGGAAGCAGATTCTTTCTAGTGTGTAAATTGTTTTCCATTATGATATTCGAACGCATCCAAGCTATAGAATTATTGGTACCTTGACAGTCGTGGCCACCATAGCCAACTTGACATCCATTTGGGCAACTCCCATCTACCTTGTTACAGATGTCGGGCGATCGACAACGACATTGATGTTTACAGTCCGGTCCAAAATGTCCATCATCACATTCTGAAAAAAAAATACTCGAATCTGTTAGAAAAGTAAAAAAGATCGGAAAAGCGGAAACCGCACGCATAACAGGTTGTTACGTTTCAGTAGTCTTCATTTACCATGCTTACTCATGTTGAGTTGTTTAATCCATCAGGGTCCATCGATGAGCTGATTTATCATAACAGCCCCGAGCCAGCGTGTCTAATTCCGCTTGAGTCGATACGGTTACTTCGTAGTCACCAAATGAAAATATGCAAAAGAGCGCAGCTGCGATACTAAGGCTGTGTCCGCGAATCCTTCGTCTTCTCGAGGCTGAATGCGACGTGCCAAGAGAATCCTTCCTGTGGAATTATATGGCTGTTTTTGGTCGCCAGACGTCAACTTTTTTCACCTCTTACATATATCTACAATGCCCATCTCTATTTTCATGGGCTTCCAGAGAACTCCAAATATGAAATATCATTTGTATTATATTTCGTCAAGAATTGATTCAGATCATCAATATTCAAAATAAAGGATGAAATCATTAGGCATATGTTGGCGTAATCAGGGATTTTGTTTGACATATTTTAATGATTTAACCTTTCTTTAATATATGAGATAATATAGTAATTCCATGAAAAATTTCTAAATGTTCAAAGAACGAGCACATTTTTGCTAATAAGTTAAAATACTATTTTCTTCATAATACCTCATTAGTTTTCTGGAACAGTGCCACATGAAAAAAATAGTGATGGTAGGTCATCAGAAATTTTTTCGATAAAGTAGAATACCAACATGATCATAAGGCATCGCCATATCAGTTTGCTGGTGTTCCTTCGATGTAGCCTAATTTCCTTAAAATTTGAAGAACACGCTGCCCAATTTGAAAAATCTTTCACGTTATGTTCTTTCTACGGCGTTATTTTTCGTAACTTGTGTTTAATTCCGCTTAGTCTGGGCCAGGGGCCATATGAATCCATGTACTTCAAGATGACCATATTGTTCACATGAACAGCCGCAATCAAAGCTAGATTGAGATACATCATTCTCTAGATAACGACTGTACAGCGAAAATCATATGAATTACGAATAGTGATCAGCGATATGCATTTGATATATTTGGAACATTATGACTGGCCAGCATCATTGAAAACTGTTGACCGCTTCTCTCAAAGGAGGACACCAGCCTATGTTTATGAATACTATGATTGTTGTTTTGTTTATCTTGTTTGGTCTTCTTTATTTTAATTAGGAGTTGATACTGTTATATGGAACAGATCTTTGGATTATGAACGCGGATATTCTTGATGGACGACAGATGAATATTGAATTATGGACTAGAGGGTTGTGTTTCACAACTGTTTTTTTCTATTCACTGTCATTCATATATCTGTATTTTTGGTAGATGCGCCTAAACGTGAGCTGTGGATATAAAATGGAATTTTCTGGAACGTCCTTAAGAAATTCGTTCGGATAACCAGCAAGGGAAGTAGGCCATGCTATAAAACTCGGAAACAAACCAATCAACGCTCTCAACGTAATAGCGAGAACTCATGCTGGACAGCCAGCAAGGGATGTATAAACGCAACATTTCAACAAAGGCCATCTTATAAAACTAGGAAACAAACCAATCAACGCTCCAAACGTACTAGCGAGAACTCATTATCGATGGAGCGATCAGTTTATTCCCGGAGGCAGCGCCCAATTGAACAATCAAATGAATACATTACGGATATGCTGAAACTTTGGAGAACGGCAAACAAAACTCCACATAAGGAGAAAACAGAGGAAGCGTCGAAAAAGGAGTGCTTCAGTGCCAGAAAAAAATTGAAAAGGTAAATTCCAAATCAAAAGTTCTTTTGTCTATTCTTTATCCGCGTTGTGCAAGACGAAGTACGCCTTTAAGTGAATCAGCATTTTCACGGATTGCAATTTATCAATATGGAAAACCTGGTAGATGAATCGTCCTGTAACAAAAAAAAACCTCACAGATTACAATTCATCCATGTGCAAGTCCACCAGACATATAATAAATGTCAGCATCTTCAGCCAGAACAATCGGAAGTTCGATATCAAATCCTAACGTTATCGCCGACAACAAAATCTGGCAACAAAAGTCTGGCAAATATTTATGTTTCGAAGGGGGGATTTGGTGTAATGTCACACTCAAGGCTATTTCACTCATATGGTGAGAGCCAGTTTAAATGGTTGAAGGAGCCGGAGAACCCGGAGAGAACCACCGCCCGACGACAAGTAACTGGCAAGCCTTAACACATACATCCGCGGGACTCGAACCCGTGCCGTTTCAGCGATGTGAGGCTAGCGATCACCAGCGAAACGCCTCGCGTCTGGTGTTACGGATTAGTCAACTGTTGGAGATTTTACAAGCGAGAGCTGTGATCAAAGACATGCCGTAAACCTGTTACATACGTTTGTCAATTCCCAGTACTGGTTTGTCTATGACTGAATGTCCAGCGAGAATAGAAGGAATGGATGGTTAACAAACCAGAGGGAAATTATTTTTGTATACGGAAACCCTCAAATATACCCAGGCAAAAGAGTGAATGCACCCCACAAAAAATAGAGAATGTACCCACAAAAAGAGATAGAATTTACACCCAGAAAATGAGAGAGTGCACGCCCATACAAAAGAGAGAATGTACTCCAGACGAAAGAGAGAAATTGTCCCCAAAAAAACAGAGAATGTACCCCTGACAAAAGAGAGAATATACCACAGACAAACAGAGAATGTATCCGAGACAAAAGACAGAGAATCCACCCCGAGACAAACACCAAATGTACCCCAGACACACTGAGAATGTACCCCAGACCAAAGGAAGAATGTACCACAGACAAAAGTTTACCACGATACAGAGAATGTACCCCCCAGAAAAAAGAGAGAATGTACGTCCGGACAGATAATGTGCCACATAGAAAGGAGAGAATGCCTACCAAACAAAGGAGAGAAAGTACCGAGAAAAAAAGAGAGAATGTACCCCCACACAAACACAGAATATTCACTGACAAGCAAAGAAGACGAAAGGAAGAATGTAACGCGGACAAAACTGAGAATGCATTCTAGACGAAAGAGAGAATGTACCCCAGTCAAAACAGCGAATTTCCCCAGACAAAACAGAATGTACCTCAGTCAAAGCAGAAAATGTACCTCCAGACAAGAGAGAATGTACCCTGACAAACAGGGAAAGTACAACCGGACAAAAGAGAGAATGTACCCTTGACAGAAGAGACAATGTACCCCCAGAGGAAAGGGAGAATGTGCCCCAGACAAAAGCGCGAATGTACCCCCAGACCCTAGAAAAAATTTGTCCCCAGACAAACAGAGAATATACCGTACCCCAGGCAAACAGAGAATGTACCCCAGATAAGCAGATAATGTTCCCGAAGACAAACAGAATGTACCCCAGACAGAGAATGTACCCCGGACAAAAGAGAGAATGTACCACCAGATAAACAGAATGTACCCCCGAACAAACAGAGAATGTACCCCAGACAAACAGTGAATATACTCCAGACAGCCAGAGAATGTACCCTAGACAAAAATAGAATGTAGCCCAGACAAAAGAGAGAATGTACCACCAGAATACGAAAGAGAGAATTTACCACAAAACAAAAAAGAAAACGGAAACCAGACAAAAGAGAATGTACCCCAGACGAAAGGGAGAATGTACCACCAGACGAAAGAGAGAATGTACTCCAGACAAAAGAGATAATGTACCCCAGACGGAAGAGAGAATGTATCTCCAGGCAAAAGACACAATGTACCCCAGACGGTAGAGAGAATGTATCCCCAGACAAAAGAGACAATGTACCCCAGACGGTAGAGAGAATATATCCCCAGACAAAAGAGAAAATGTACCCCAGATAAACGGGACAATGTACCCCAGACAAAAGAGAGAATGCACCCCCAGAAAAAAAGAGAGAATTACAACTCCTGCGTTTGTTGTTGAGTTCGATTTGTTATATCGGCCAGAAAACTTTCAGCACTGTTCTTCTTTGGTAAACTTCGCGAAACGCAATTTATACAGGAAACCCAGTAAGTGACAAGCAAGATTCACACCAAGAGATCGCTCGATTAGGGCTTCTGCCAATGTTTTGACACTGGTCATTGTTTCATAGTTGACTTTCACTTTGTTTTCGTGGCTCTAATGGTTCACACTTGATGGTGTAGGAGTTCTGCTATATATTTTTATTCCATTGACTTCGTGTTATGTTGTAGTATACCTCCATCTTCAATCAAATGTACCCCAAGTGAAAAGAGAGATTGTACCCAAGAGAAAAGATGGAAGGTACCCTAGACAAAAGAGAGAATGTATCCCCAGACAAAACAGAGAATGTAAAAGACAAAAGATGAATGTTAAGAGATAATGCACCCTCGACAAAAAAGAGAATGTACTTCAAGACAAAGAGAGAATGTACCGTAAAACAAAAGAGAAAATGCACATCAGACGAAAGAGAATGTACCCCAGACGAAAGAATGAATGTACCACCAGACGAAAGAGAGAATGTATCCTCAGACAAAACAGAGAATGTTATCCCCAGACAAAGATAGAATGCAGGCCCGGTTAAAAGGGAGAATATATCCCAGGTAAACAGAGAATTTATCCCAGCCAAGCAGAGAATGTACTGGCAGACAAACAGAATGTGCCCGAGACAGAGAATGTACTCAGACAAAAGAATGTACGCCAGTCAAAAGGATGACAGTAACCCAAACAAAAGAGAGGATGTTCCATCAGATAAACAGAATGTGCCCCGGACAAATAGAGAATAGGTCTTACGGAAGAGCTTGATGTTAAAGGTCACATACCGTACAGACATGTATCCACATGGGATTTCTCGACTCTCTTACTACAATCCCTCATCAGGACCTTATTGACCATCTAAGTTCATTAATAGTATCTGTGTTCAAGAAAACTGATCGTAGATATATTAATGTCGGAAGCCATAAAGCATTCTTTAGCTCGACTACATACAAGAGATATCATTAATGGGATGTTTCTTTGTTTATAGAGTTGCTTGAATTTCTCATTAAAAATATCTATGTGAAATTTGGCAGCACAATATATCAGCAGGATATAGGTATTCCAATGGGTACTAATTGTGCACCCCTGTTGGCCGACCTGTATCTGTTCTCTTATGAATATGACTATATGCAGGCGCTTTCAAAAACCGATCCATTCAAAAGCCCGTTCCTTCTCATTCACCAAACGCTATATAGACGATCTTCTCGCTGTGGATAATCGCTATATAAATGACGCAGTGAAGGATATATATCCACCTTCACTGGATTTGAAGGAAACTACAGATAGCCCCTACAGGCACATCTTATTTAGATCTCTATCTCTATAAAAATGAAGCGGGCATTCTCTCTCGTCGACTTTATGACAAAAGAGATGATTACAATTTCGACATCGTAAACTATCCCTTTCTGGATAGTAATATTCCAGTGGGACCTGCATATGTCGTATACATATCTCGCTTAGTAGCATTTGCTAGATCCTGTGTTAAATGTGATGATTTTAATCAGCGTCACAAAACATTGTTGCAGAAACTTATAAAACAGGGCTATTCCATCAAGCGCCTCCACTCAAAGTTTCTCAAATTTGGCGATACATATCGCATGCTGATAGCAAAATACGAACGTAGCGTGCAAGATCTATGGCGCTACGTTTCGTAACTTGTCTAATTCCGCTTAACCCGGGGCTAGGGGCCGTATGAACCCATGTACTTCAAGATCCTCATGGTACTCATATGAACAGTCACAATCAAAGCGTGACTGAGATTCATCTTTTTTTTTAGATGACGACTCTATAACGAATATTATGGATTAAGAATACTGATCAGCGATACGGATTTGATATTTTTGGAACATGATGATGTCTTGCCGGCATCATTGAAAACTGTTGACCGCTTCTCTCTTGCAGGAAACAAGCCTATGTTTATGTATACTATGATTGTCTTTTGAATTTGGTGCTAATACTGTTATGTGGAAAATGGAATAGGTCTTTGGATTATGGACGCGGATATTCTCTAATGGACGACGGCTGGATTATGAATGACGGACTAGACGCTTGTAATTTGGATTATAGACGCGGATATTCTTTAATGGACGATGGCTGAATTATGAATGACAGACTAGACGCTTGTTA
Source organism: Hanleya hanleyi (assembly GCA_036873755.1). Classification (NCBI taxonomy): domain Eukaryota; kingdom Metazoa; phylum Mollusca; class Polyplacophora; order Lepidopleurida; family Hanleyidae; genus Hanleya; species Hanleya hanleyi. The sequence goes on from JAVTVY010002229.1 coordinate 30,424, forward strand.
TTGCTATATCGGCCAGACATCTTTCCGCACTGTACGTTCTTCTTTGGTAAATTACGCGAAACGCAGTTGATACAGGAAACCCAGTAAGTGACAAGCAAGACGTACCCGTCGAAGAGGTCGCGCAATTAAGGTTTTTAACACTGCTTTGAGACTGGCCATTGTTTTATAATTGACTTTCACTTCGTTTTCATGGATCTAATTGTTGACACTGGCTGGTATAGCACTGTAAGAGTTCTGCATTAAATTTGTTATTTCAAAGACTTAGTGCTATGTTGAAGCATACCTCTATCTAACCAAATGCACCCCTACCCCAGTCAAAAGAGAGATTGCACCCCAGAGATAAAAGGGAATGTACCTCAGACAAGAGAGTGAATATACCCCCAGACGAAAGGAAGAATGTACCCGACAAAACAGAGAATGTACCCCAGACAAAAGAGAGAATGTACACCAGACAAAAGGGAGACAGTAACCCAGTCAAAAGAGAGGATGTACCACCAGATCAACAGAATGTACCCCCGGACAAACAGAGAATGTACCCCAGAGAAAGAATGAATATACTCCAGACAACCAGGAAATGCATCCTAGACAAACAGAGAATGTACCCAGACAAACAATGAATATACTCCAGATAACCAGAGAACGTACGCACAGACAAACAGTGAAAAAACTCCAGAGAACCAACGAATGCACCCTAGACAAACAATAGAATGTAGCTCAGACAAAATAGAGAATGTACCACCAGAATAAAAGAGAATTTTCACCCTCCTGCTTCTGTAGTTGAGTAAGATTAGCTATATCGGCCAGAAATCTTTCGGCTCTGTTCTTCTTTGGTGAACTTCGCGAAACGCAGTTTATTCAGGAAGCCCAGTAATCGACAAGCCAGATTCACACCAAGAGTTCGTCAATTAGAGCTGCTGACTTTGTTTTGAGACTGGCCATTGTTTTATAGTTGACTGCCACTGGTTTTTATGGCTCTAATGGTTCACAATTGGTGGTGTAGGAGTTCTGCATTATATTTGTTATTCTTAGGGGCCTTACAGACTAGTATTTTGTGTTAAATGCCGTCATTTTCATCTGACGACGATACAGCTCACCAATCGCCAGTGTACGAGTTGTCACAGCGAAACAGCTCACCAATTAGCAATATACGAGTTGTCAGAGCATTTCCATCATAGCTCTAGATTTGTATCTAATACCGATTATGCCGGTGCTAGGGGCCGTGTGGTCATGTCATCCAAGTTGCCACATGGACAGGTACAAAAAAAGCGTACCTGACATACAACACATATCAGGTTAGATTCTCGGTATGTGCTTTAGAATAGGTTAACCGGAAGACTATACTGTGAAATCCGACTGTCAGTATGTCGACACCTCTTCCCACTTCCCTTATATGTGTTGTAATTTTTATCTGTATATGGCCAGATTCTGCTGGTGGACGTTTCGTCCCCGAGGCCCGCCCCCTATACAGACCTTCTGGTCTTTGATATATGTTGGCATTTCTGGGAAGTTGATGCTGGGTCGACATCGGGCCTTACAGACTCGTCTTTTGTGTTAAATGCCGTCATTTTCATCTGACGACGATACAGCTCACCAATCGCCAGTGTACGAGTTGTCACAGCGAAACAGCTCAGCAATTACCAATATGCGAGTTGTCAGAGCATTTCCATCATAGCTCATCGCTATATAGCTGAAATATTGCTGAATGCGACGTTAAACCCTAATTCTCTCTCTCTCTCTCTCCATCATAGCTCTCTAGATGTGTATCTAATACCGCTTATGCCGGTGCTAGGGGCCGTGTGGTCATATCATCCAAGTTGCCACATGAACAGGTACAATAAAAGTGTACCTGAGATACAATACATATCACGAATCGTTAGATTCTTGGTATGTGCTTTAGAATAGGTTAACCGGAAGACTATACTGTGAAGTCATGTGACTAAGTCAGTATGTCGGCACCTCTTCCCATTTCCCTAATATGTGTTGTAATTCCAAAGACTTAGGGTTATGTTGGAGTATACCTCCATCTTTAATCAACTGTACCCTCACCCAAAAGAGAGATTGTACCCTAGACAAAAAGGAGAATGTACCCCCAGATAAAACAGAGAATGTAAACACACAAAAGAGTGAATGTTCCCAGGACGAAAGCGAGAATGTACCCTCGAAAGATGGAGCAATGTACCACAAGACAAAACAGAAAATGCACACCAGTCAAAAGAGAATGTACACCAGACGAAAGTGCGAATGTTCGCCAGAGGAAAGAGTGAATGTATCCCAGATGGAAGAGTGAATGTATCGCCGGCAACAGAGAGAATGTTCTCCAAGACAAATGAGAAAATGCACATCAGATAAAAGAGAATGTATCCCAGACGAAAGGGCGAACGTACCCCCAGACAAAAGAGAGAATGTACCACAGTCAAAAGAGAGAATGTACCCCAGATGAAAGAGTGAATGTATCCCAGGCGAAAGAGAGAATGTTTCCTCCTCCCCCCCAAAAAAACACCCAGAGAAAGCACTCCCAGTGGCGACAGAAAATGAACACCCTGACAGAGAATACCCCCGTACAAAAGAGAGAAGTATCCAGACAAGAATGGACCACAGACACTGGCAGACAGAGAATGTACCGCCAGACAAAAGAGGGAATGTACACCCAGGCAAAAGAGACAATTCACCCCCAGACAAAAGCGAAATATACTTTATAGAAAATAGATTGTGCCCCTGGACAAAAGAGAGAATGTACAAACAGAGAATGTACCCCAGACTAAATGGTTAATGTACCAAAGACAAACTGAGAGTGTACATCAGAGAAACAGAAAGTCAACCCAGACAAACAGAGAATACACCCCAGACAAAAGAGGCAATATATCTTAGACAAACCGAGAATGTACCCCAGACAAAAGAGAGCATGTACACCAGGATAAAACAGGGAATGTATCTCAGACAAAAGAGAGAATGTCCCCAGACAAAAGAGAGAATGTACCCCAGAAAAACACAGAATGTTGCCCCAGACAGAGAATGCAGACAAGAGTAGACAAGAGTGACTGTATCCCCAGACAACAGAGAATATACCCCAGACAAAGCAAGAATGTACTCCAGACAAACTGAGAATGTACCCCCGGACAAGCAGGAAAATGTACCCCTAGACAAACAGAGAATGCACCCCTATAAAAACAGAGAAAATAGCCCAGACAAACAGAGAATATACCGCCAGACAAACAAGGAATGTTCCCCAGAAAAACAGAGAATGTTCCCCAGACAAAACAGAGGAATTAAATGTCTCCTGGGCAATTCCTGCAGATCAACAAGTAATATTTTCCTGTGATTAAAACCTTCCCACCGCAAGAACTATCCAACCTGGGCCGGAGTGAACTGGTCACCTTGTCTACCCTGTCTAAAACAACGTCTACCCGAACTAGTTCTCTCCTTAGAGCGCAGCTTCCCCGCTCATACTACATCATTGCGGATAGACTACATCCAGCTCGTCTCTCCCAACGGCGATCAATATTTTCGATAAACCGTCCCAGGCCAGCAGCAGTTCAATTGCAAAGAGTTCGTAAATGCGTTACTATAATATATGTATACAGGGAAGTTGGATGTGCGCTCTTGAAAGCGGAACACAGCAGAATTACAATTCGCTGACTGGATATCAGGTAGGAAATTAATCGATAGATAATTAGTCCTGCCACGTGGAAAGCTTCTGATTCGTCTAATTAAGGCCAATATCGATAATTTATATTTAAGGTCACCGAAGACTTCGCTGTCTCATATGTATGGTTGTTCCAAATTGTCACATACACTAGACGAAACGCATTTGTGACACACTACTGACGCCTTCGAAAACACGACGTGCTCGTCGTGTCGCTCGGTCAGCGTATCGTACGGGTATGATTTGAACAGACTTGTAAATTATAAGCCCAATCACGTCGAAACACTGTTTCAAAGGGGACATTGGGTCCCGGCAGTTATCCAGGCCTATTTGTCGCTGGCAGTCTCATCACTCTTCGGTGTTGCTCAACCGATCCTATCAGCACTGTCTGAAGCTTGTATTTTCCCCACCTTGTGTTATTTGTGATCGATATCCTGGAGTGCCATAACGTAATCTTGCAAACGTGTAGTTGACCTGAAAAGTCATCCTCTGGTCGTGCGCTGGGATAATCGTCTTATCACACTGGGCGACACTACTGGTACAGGGGCCTCTTCCTCAACTGCCGACATCAACGGGGAAAAAGAGTGTAGTGCCACTTCGTAGTTTGCTAATCTCGTTGGCCGTCGTACTTGTCGGCCTCTCTTGGTCAGACGAGGCTATGGAGTTAGAGTTGGAGTTCGTGATTCCATCGGACGTTCTACGGGATAGAGGAATGCAACCACGGGTTCAGAATTCACCTCAGATTTAACATATCCGTCATTGTCAGACGTCTCGCTGGCTGCAAAAATCTCCCAGGGAAAAAGGGTTTCTATCGGTCGTGATGAACTACCCACAAACCTAAGTCTTCCTCAGTGATACGTTACGTAACAAACGTCATGGCTTGCTGTATCACGTAAGGTTTCCACAGCAGTTTCCTAACTTCCTATTTCTCCCTGTTTAGTGGCGGATATGTAGAGGTAGATTTGGTCTCCTGGTCGGAAACTCCTTCTTTGGTTCAGGTCAGGTGTCAGTTTCTGGAGCATGCTGATGAATATCAGTCATTTGATCACGAAGTCTCTCCACTAGACACTCCACTCCTAAAACACGGTAGGACGACAGGGTCACCTCCCGACCAAATAACATTATATTTGGGGGTATACGGTCGTCTCGTGTGCCGTTGGTCGATAGGACATCACTGCCAAGGGAAAATGTA